>JAHWFO010039495.1:0-14117 GCA_023313115.1 Rhysida immarginata | reverse complement strand
TTCTGTTTACATCCAAGTGTAATTATCCCGGGCAACGCCGGGTACCTCTGCTAGTCTATCTATATATATAAAGAAGGATGTTTGTGGGTCTGTGGGTCTGTGTGTACGTTTTTTATACAAATCTACAGTTTTATTCCGATCTTGATAAAATTTCGCATACATGACCTTTAAAGCATGAGGAAGGTCACTGTCTACCTCAGATTTCGGAAAAATAATAAATATCGATAAAAAATCGATATTCATGGTTATGGCAAGGCATATTAATGAGAAATATCTCATGACCAACAATGCAAGGCAAAGTTTGTACAACAATAGGTATCAACAATGGTATCAACACGCAATTCACAAACGCTCTGCATGGACCAACAATCAATATCTCATGACTAACAATGAAAGGAAAAGATTGTGCAAGTGTAATTATCCCGGGCAACGCCGGGTACCTCTTCTAGTGCTTTAATATACAGGGTGAGCCAAAGTCGCAGTACACTGTTTTTTCGAAAACCTTGCTGGAATTAGAAAATCTGAATGTTCCAGTAAGGTATAGGTGAGGTGGTCTATCTTTTACGGTATGTACCTGAACATGGCCGCCATCTTGAAATCGGCCATCTTGAATCTAAGTCAATTTTTTTAAATGGAAAGGGGGTCGTGTGATATATCAAATAACATCAATTTTCTGACAATTTCATTCCTGTAAACAGATTTGAAGTAGCAGTTAGATTCAAGATGGCCGATTTCAAGATGGCGGCCATGTTCGGTACATACCGTAAAAGATAGACCTCCTCAGCCATACTTTACTGGCATATTCATATTTCCCAAATCCTGCAAGGTTTTCGAAAAAAAAACAGGGTATACTGCGACTTTTGACTCACCCTGTAGTTCGGGAAGTGACTTTTTTCCCAAACCGCTTTTGCCAATTACGTCACAACAAACTTGGTTATCGTTAAAGCCTGACTTAGCTTTCTATGACCCAACAACTCTGTATGTGCACGTGGGTAAATTCAATCAACCACGCTACTAGATAATATAAAGTAAAAAAAAATTAATTTGCGAGAAGTTAATAATCAGTTATGCTAATTATTAATTAAGTCTATCATTAAAGATTAAACTTTGGTAATAGCTCATTTTATCCATATTTCATCATAATTATTATATCTATCCATTTTATCTTATCGAATATTTATTCTGTATGAATAATAGTATACTTACTTACTTAATTTTCAAACCCGCTTATCCGTTAGGGTCGCGGGGGCAGCAGCCCTATGGAGGATCTCCAGCGATCGCGATCTTCTGCCATCAGGCGCATGTCCTCCCTGGTAATATCCAAGCGACTCGAACCCAGATTCCCCATGTAGTCTAGCCACCTGGTTCTAGGCCAACCCCTTGGTCTCTTACCTACCGGTTTGGAAAATAACAACTGCCTAGGAAGACTAGTTTGCGGCATCCGTATCAGTGGCCATACCAGCGCAACTGAGATCTCTCAATGCAGAGAAGTAGCGGCTGAATAAGATTCAGTGAAAAAGTTTCTGAAAAAACAGGTTTAATTTTTCAATGGGAGCCGCACTTAACTCAACAAAGAGCCGCACTTAACTCTCAGAGCCTCATTTGCCTGTTATACGAGGCCTGTTATACGTCTGTTATACGAGGCCTGTGAGAAAAGTATCCAACCTTCGGCCGGGAAAAAAAATTACACACCTGGAGCATTGGAAACCTAATCACCCTCAAAGTAGTCTCCTTGGGACTCCACACTCTGCTCCAAACGGTGCCGCCATTGTTGGAAGCATTCCCGGAAAGCGTCTTTCGGAATGGAGTTTAGCTTGGCTGTCGTTGCAGCCATAATGTCCTCTCTTGTCTGAAATGGCGTTCCTTTCAATGGCCTCTTGAGTTTGGGGAACAGCCAAAAGTTGCAGGGGGCCAGGTCAGGAGAGTAAGGAGCCTGTTGTACCACGGGAGTCTGGTTTTTCGCCAAAAAAGTCTGAATCAAGTTTGTTTTTTGAGGCACCAATTGCCTGTTGACCACAACTGCGGTCTCTTGCGCAGCATTGCATTACATAGGCGAAGAGGACATCCCCGTAGTACTCTTTGGTGATTGTTTGACCCTGTGGTGCGTACTCGTGTTGTACCACACCACAAGAGTCAAAGAAAGCAGTCAGCATCACTTTCACATTGCTGCGCACTTGGCGGGCCTTCTTTGGTCGTGATGACGAGGAATGCTTCCACTGTGACGACTGATAGTTTCCACCTGGCTGTCGCCCAGTTTCTGGCAAAATTTGATGCAGTAACGCTGCTCCAGTCGTTCCGTCATTTTCCTTCAAATCAAAAACCGACGAGAGCACAACACACTACCTCCCTCTAATGCTGATTGCCAGCAATTGACGCTATTGAGAAGCGGGAAAAAATTCACGCATACGCACAAAGGTTCAAGGTCGGCTCATGCAAGCGCACGCCATCCAAATCCATCAGGTTTTCGCAAAAAAAAATTAGGTCGGATACTTTTCTCACAGGCCTCGTATACCATATAACATATAGCAGACACATGTACCATGTAAATTATATTACCAAAATCACCAACTGTAATGTTTCGAAAACTAAGTACTTCAATTATTCTAGGGATATCTTTGACAATCCTCATTCTAACAGAAGAAAACTTAAGGAACTAATTTTTTTTTTAAAAAAGTTATTAAACCTTCCTGTAAGAAGGGTGAATATGCATGCTCAGGATGTGTAACGACCTCCCCCCTCTCAAGTAAGTAAAAGCAGGCTGGGGCGTACCAGAAAAATCCAGGAAGGCAGCTAGTAATTAAGTACGAAGGATAAAATTAAATTAACCCCACAAAAAAACTTTCATAAAAAAAAATAGTTGAAACCCAACCCCAAAAAAGAAATAAAAATTCTAAGATAGAACTACAAGGAAAATAGCACAGCAAATACGTTTAGCCCTTGTCAGGCGAAGAATGATTTATTTACAAATAGAAGATTAATCCAAAAAATCAAAAAAATAATACAAAACATGGTCTCCAGAAAACATAATAAATAACAATAAAGCTAACAGGTAATTCTTCTACGAATACTTCTTGGGTTCTTTTCACATCGCAGATAAAGTCTCTGGAATCAACCGTCGACAAGGGTAAGGTAAAAAAAAAAATAACAAATACAAAAGATACGAAAGGAATAGGAAAAAAAAAATCAGGTAATAAAGCAAAATACTAAACTTCTAGAGAGGCACACGGACTTGGCTCAGATCAAATTAAATGCAATTAAGTTATCTCTCGAACGGCTAATCTTCTTTACCGTTATTGTTACTCATTAGTTAATTAAGTCGCCAGCAATTTTTTTCTTCTTCTTTTTTTTTTTTTCCTTGAACTGGCCAATTAATTCAAAACATACATCTAACCTTAAGCGCGGCTAGGAAGAATTCTCTGAGCTCAAATCTGATTTGCCGCTCCAAAGTCAGCGTTGACGTTGAATATGGTGCTTAAATCACGTCCCATGGATTTTCTTCATCGAGGAAAGACGGAGTCATTCTTCAGACCTCATCACGGTGGATCGATTGACAATATTTCCAAGCCGAATTCTATCATTGAAAAATGCGCTAGGTCCGTAAATCTTCTATTGCAAGTCAATTGAACGCTACATAAGAAGGCGTCGTGTAGACCTTTTGTATGGGAGGTCTACTGTAACCCTGTGGGGATAGGAAAAGTTACATAAATAAAACGAAGCTACTCTAAAAAATACTATTCAGAGTCATCGAGGAGACATGGGGTCGTCACTGAAACATAATCAAACTATGTCCACTGCATTAACTAAATGGGTCCAAATTCCATGTCTACAATCAGTCGTCAGGGTCGGAGCACTTCAGCGAAGCAGATCGGAGGTGATCCATCTTCTCCGGGCTGGTATAAGTCACTGCCTTCTTGTCATAAGTTTCTCACCAACTCGGTTTTGTCAACAATGCCTTTTCTTTTCACGCAAAGCGTGCCACGATTCACGTTCAATCAAGGACGGCTTTCAACAAAGCAACTGGCCTAATCGGTCACGAGAGAAACATAGTTATCAGAAAAAATATGATCAAATAATAAATAAAGGCACGTGGTTCGTGAACTGCTTCGAAAATAAATAAATAAAATTGATAATCAACAAAGAAATAACCGATTAAGGCTTAAATACTAAAAAAAAATACCAAAATACAGATAAAACAAAAAAAAACATACAGATCAAGAAAATAAAACATAAAAAAAAACATAATAGATAAGAGGAAAAAAAACAAAAGAGTGAAACAAAAAAATAAAATTCCGAGGGGAAAAAAATTAAAATAAAGAACAGGCGTTAAAGTAACAAAAAATGGTTTCTCTCCTTCTAGTGAAATTCCAAAAAAAATTCTAAACAAACGGTAACTTATTACCTAAGGCCATTTTCAAAATTAAAGAACCGACCTCGACAAATTCGTTATGATAAATCCCCTTTTTTTTTTTTTTTTTTTTTTTTTTTTTACTAACTAAAACGCACCCCGAGAACCATTACCGCAGGGACAAAATTCGGCTTGAAAAAACTTGGGGCGTTACAGATGCTAAATAGGATATTTGCATACTTTAGTAATTTCAGAAAACATCAATTTGCCAAAATAGTAAATGTTTTGATAGATCATTTTCATTACTAAATACAGTAGTACAAATATTACACAGCTGGTTGCTAAATCTCATAAATATAGTAGACTTTTAGCAAAATGAGGTACTGTAATATATTATTGAGAATACCACAATTCACTTATAATGTTTTTTTTCAAAACTTTTTAAGGATGAAATAAGTTCATCAAAAATCATAAAATAAGGAGAAATACTTCTTAGGGTAAAATTTAATTTTTTAAGAAAACTTGAAACAACATATAGATATTAAATTTAAAATATCAGCATTTCACAGTATTACATAATTCAATATTTACAGGAGATCCTATCTTAAACTTTATCTGACATATGAAACACTTGATTTAGCATTCAAGTAGTATTTCCACCCTCTGAAAATTAAAAATGCCTTTTTGTCAATAAATATGCAAAAATGTTAAAAGTACAACAGTGGCTTGGGGAAGAATGATGGATGTATTTCTCTCTTTTCCTGTCAATGACTAGTTGAGGGAGGGGAGATATATATTCTGGTAGTTGAGTATAATTTTAAAAGAAAATTAGCCTGAAGTTTCAGGCCTTGGGTATACAGATTACTTTACAGTTTTCTCCCAATATTTAACTTATTGTATGCATTTGTATTTTCGTTTTTCAAAATAATATTATATTATCTTATTATCTAAGATGACAAACAAATACAGTAATATTGAGAATAAAAAAATAATAAATCTTCTAGTAACATGAACTTATTTTATTAATTTTATTTAGCTAAATTTCTATTATTATTAATATAAAGAAATAAACATAGATTACAGATTAACAGTCTCTTAATTTATCACTTAGCTATCATCACTTAGGTAGAAGCATACGAGAAACTAATTTTGACGTTTAGGCATACGGGAAGCAAGTCCCCCCGCCTCCATTTCATCCATTGCTGGGTCCACGTTTCGCATTAAGCGTGTTTATCCGAAACCAAAGATCGCATATACTGATTTAGTTGTTATGTAATGCCAATAACCCGTACTATTTTCGTTAGGATCCATTTTCTAGACAGTCTGGATGAGGTAGAAACTTGTCTCCTGGGAACATCCACACAAGAAAGAGTGGAGAGAGAAACGGCACCTGCTGTTTATGGAGAGAATCTACTTCCAAGAGCTTGTATCAATTGATGAAATGTGCAGGATCCATAAAATCAAATAAAACTCTTAAGCATGTATACTATGTACTTTTAGACGACTATTTAATACACGTTTTCTTTAATCAGCCTTCCAAAATTTCAATTTAATCCACGTCATGACGACCAGTTCAGCGGGCGTCCATTTTAAGTTACTAGAGAAAGCGGAAGTTGGAGATAGGTGCAGACATGCGCATTAACGATCAGTAATAAGGATAATCTTATCTATATATAAAATTCATTTTCTGTTTGTTGTTTGTTTGTTTGCCCACTGACAGTTTTTGCCATCGGATGGTGCCAACATCGCACGTCAATTCTTCTTCGACCATGATTCTTATTTCGTTTAGGGCCGGTTCTACCAACCTAGAATAATGGAATAAAGCTCAGATAAGTCAAAACTGTGTTATACCATCCTCAGATAGGATAAATCATCAGATAAACACCAGAATAAACCAAAGATATCCTGATAAAGTCCTCTAGAGGTCTGATAGCCACTTACTCCAGGAATAGTATTTCGTATAGTGAATTGTTTCGCTCCAATTTATGATCGTTAATGGCAGTACTTCCGGTCCGCTTTGATTTGAAAATGCCTTCAACACCATAGTATTTCGTGTTATATAATTACCATTTTAAACTAAGACTGTATGAATAAGTCTTAGGGTGCAAGTGATCAGCAGTTTAGGTCTCGAAGTCTGAGTTCTCCAGCTGAATTTGTTTTTCGTGTTTATTTTTTCTGCCGTGCCACATATTAACATCAACACTGACTGGAAAACTTTGGTTGTTTTTTCACGGTAGAGGGCTTTCTCTTATCAGTGGGTGCGTTCGCAAAACAGCCACTTTTTCCACTGGTGAATTTCCCGTGACTCGAGTAGAATTAGCGTGAATTCACGAAAAGCGAGAGAATCGCGAACGCCTCACTGAATGATGAATAATGACGATTGCCATGAAGACCAAAGCCTAAAACCTGGTAAGGCCCCTTAATCCACGAAGGCTTTGGGAAAGAGTACATGAGTCATTTATTCCTGCTTTGTGAAGACATAAGTAGAAAACTGATAAAACATGAGAAAAGAGTGAACAAGACGAAGGAAATATTTTAAAACGTGCAAAAATAAAATGAAAAATAAATAATTTGGTAAAAATCAAGATAAATTACGAATGTAAACTTCATAAAGAAGCCTATTTTATAATTTTCTTGAGTTTTAAAAGTATGTACTTTAATAATTTACTTTGTAAGACTTATTTTTTATTCGTTTTTAAACAATTCGTAGTAAACTGTTATCATTTGCATATTATATTATAATTCGATCTGGTTTTAGTTTTACTGTGCTATTAGCAGTGAACCATTAAAAATAAATTAAAATAAATAGATACACAAATTTAATGCAAACACATTAACATTAAATTGGTTATTACATACGGAATATAATTATACATTGATGAATATAATTAATTTTAATCACGTGTTTTTGAGAATAATTATGCAGTTTTATGGATTTAAATTATTTTGTAATTTTTTAAAAATAATAATTTATTGGTTAAAATAGTAATTTAAAAAATCAACTTTACAACTGGTTAAGAATGCAATTTAATAATTTACAAATTTAATACAAAATCACTCCATCTGGTTTTAGTTTACTCAATATTTGATTAATCAATTTACTAAAAACTCGATCTGGTTTTTGTTTTCTCATCATACGTCATTTTTCACTTTTTCCACTGGCTTTTTGTGGGTGAGAAAAGTGGCAGGAAGTTGGAGGAAAAAGTGAAATCACCTTGAATTTTCGAACGCCATGAATTCACCGATGGTGGTTTCTCAAACGACAAAGTGGAAATAGTGGGAAAAGTAGCTGTTTCGCGAACGCACCCATTGCAGGCTATGCACAATGATGTCAACAACGATAAAGACGGGATAGACTCATCTATGAGCGCTTCACTATTCAAACGTGTCTAAGAAAACGATAAGCACTAGGCATAGTTCTCGATGAATACTGTGGACGCACGTTCAAACTAAAGATGTCAACAACAATAAAGAATAATGAAGTCTTTATTGTTGCTGACATCATTGCATTAAATATACATTTAAGATATTTAATAACTTTCTGTTGAAATTCTACTGCCAAAGAAAGTCCCTATAATTCCATGAGAGCTAAAAAATTATTTTCAGCTTTTTTTAATGTTCAAAATTTTTTTCTTATACTTTACTGAATGGCTACCAGACATAAGTGCACGATGATAAGTGTGGACTTTTCCACGCAGTTCTTTAGACATGTGCCTGTGTCATCGCTGGCGAGCACTTGATCCCAAGTCCCTTGATTTAGCATTGAGTTTCCTCCTATGGTATATATCTATCTCTAGGTTTAGAAGGTGATGGCTATGCCAACACCACCTCTACTCAAAGCCTGATCGCGAAAACGTCGTACATTGTTACATCACCTCAACACCTCCTAGAGAGAAGGCCTGCAGACAAAAGGTGTATACATTGTTACATCATCATCAAGCAGCTATTGTTAATCGTATTTCTACCAGTAATAAGCTCTAAATTTGGTCGCTTGGTTGCACCTTCTCTTTAGGAGGTGTTGCTTCACCCACAGTAAGGTATTCTTACTCATGATTCTACGAATATTGGGCCCAAAAATGTCCCTACCGTAGGTGATGTAAAAATGTATGATTTCCGTGAGCAGGCTTTCTCTGTAGGCTGTATTGGTTAAGACCCGTCTATTGCATGATTTTGGCTACAGTCTAAACTTTTTAACAATCGTACAACGTAACAAATTCTTATAGATCTGACAATGAGAAACCTAATAGATCTTGGGGGAAAAATGGGAGCGTTGTCATTTTTCTCGCAGGAGATTTTCGCCAAACCCTTCCAATTATTTCACAATGAACATCTGCAGATGAACTCAGAGTACCCACCATTTGGAAATTTGTCCACACAAAAAAATAATTACTAATATGAGGGTGCGTATTCTTGATGACCACAATCATAAAATTTATAAACAACTACTCAGTTTTGGAGACGAAAAATTACCCACAATTGCATCAGGTTTAATTTCTCTCTCAACTGATTTTTGTACTGTTGTCGTCAGTGCGAGAAATAATTATACATAATATGTTCTCTCACAAAATTTGAGGACCGACAGTGGCTTTGAGAACGTACGATTCTTGCACCAAAGAATGAGAATGTAAATAAAAAAACGACACCATTTTGCAAGAGTTGTCAAGATCTTGCATTACATATAAATCTATTGACACTATTATGGACCAGGAGCAAGCTGAAAACTAACCCACAGAAATTGTAAATTCATTGGAAATCACCTGGAAAGCCACCACCTTAAGTAAGTTTAATGTGAAAGTAGGGCCAGTAATAATATTGAGATTCCCCCAAATTATACGATGGTACTAGATTAGAATTTTATGCCCACTATCCCCAGACAACAATTATCTAGGTTCCAATCTCCTCTGGGATTTATTTTCGCAATGACGATTAACAAGGGCGATCACTTTATGATCCCAATGGCCTGACAAAAAACAGTGTAACCAAAGGCATTCGAGTAACATATTCTATGTCAAAATAATGGTCTTTTAGCATAACTAACATTTATTAATTTTTTGTAAATAACCTAATTAGAATTAATATTAACTTTTCTTGCCAATTACAATATTTGAACATTTTTGGATTTAATATATTCTGTTATTATATAATCTTTTAATTTTTTAAAAACAATTTTGCTGATTTTTGTGAAATATTGTATGTAGTCGTATTATTGTTACTATTTAATAGTACGTTTTTTTTTCTTTCAATCATAGCGGGTGAAGCCACGGGTAATCAGCTAGTTATGTATAAAATTGATAAATTAAACGATTTTGCACCTTCAAACAACGTTTAATTTTTCATTTAAAAATAAGGACCTTGGAATGTTTATATTGAGTGACAAAAAATGCTTTTGGCACTGCGTTTTCGTTTAGGAGAAATAAATTCTTTTCGTTGCGAGTGTTGAACTTTTCACCATAGACGTAAGTTTAAAAGCTAAAAATATACAAAAAAATTGCAGACACCTGCTAAAAATTCAAGTTTTAATCTTACAGGCATGAAAAACGCACCAATCAAAAGAAAAAGTTCGAATGCAGATAAGTTTTTTCTTGTGTGCTGATATCTATTAAAATATTTTTGTAGCGCCGCTTAAAATCATGTTCCCATGTTAAAGAATAGGGCATTTACGCTAAGCTGTCGAAGAGGCCGACTTCCTAGATTCCTGGGTATGAGCATGAGGAATAAGGCCTAATCTCATCTGCCATGTGCTCGTCAAATTCCCACCAATGATATACTGTACACAGGGTGTATCTAAACCCCTATCACAAACTTCTGGTAGTGATTCCACACAGCGAGATGAAAACAAAAGTTCATATAAACATGGTTCGGATAACGAACCGTTTATGAGATTTCCGCAGTTAAGTGAGGTTTCAGCAGCTGAATTTGTACTCTGGGTGACATGCAGAGAATCTACAACCATTCAGGAGGGGGAGATCGGTTTACTAGAGTATCCGTTTCACTCCCCTGAATGGTTGGTACACCTGAAGTTATGAGCACCTGTAAATTACCAATAAATAAGACGTTATTTCAAGAATTTGTTGTAGCTTCTCCGCATGTCATCTGGCATCCACAGATTACAAAAACCAGCTACTGAAACTTCAATTTTAACTGTGGAAATCTCATAAACAGTTCGTTATCCGAACCATGTTTATATGAACTTTTGTTTTCATCTCGTCGCATTGGGGAATCACCACCAGAAGTTTGCGACAGGGGTTTAGATACATCCTGTATATAAAACCTATACATTATAACATATACAATCAACTGAGGGCATGCCAATGCCACAATCAGAACAAGTTCTAATAGAAAGAAAAACACTCTCAGACTATTCAACATTTAATAGACCACATGGCAAAACGTTTAAAAGAAACCTACTGCACTGTAACAAGGAAATTTAAAAAAATTACTAATCAATAGAACTATTGAAATTATTATGTTAAAGGTGGCTAAAAGCTTCGTTCTTTATTTTTTTAAAATTCCACCTCATTTCTATTATTTTGTGTATTTTATTAAAAAATATAATGCTCTCTTTAGTGGTTTCATAACCACTTTATGTATTCCTGAAAAAATGGAAAATTAAAAAATGGCTTATTTATCTGTATCTGTTTACAGTTTTTATTTTCATTCAAATATTCCAATCTGATCAGTAAAAAAAAAACAACAATTTGAAATCAAAAACGGGGTAGGTAGCAGGGTGGGAAGAGCCAATTGTGCAGCGTTGCCTAGATACCGCAGTTGGGAGGTCGGGATAAGCGGAAAGAAGCCATTTGTCATCTCCATGGTTACCACGGTGCCACTTCATCCATATTATGGGAAACTGGTTGTAACGTTGGTGCGTACTAAGCAATCCCAAATGAAGGTAAAGCAATGTGGGCGTAGATTTCAGTCAGCTGAAGAGATCGTCACTGCCACAAGAGCAGGCATATGGGTTATTCCACGGTCTCCTAGAAAATACCAGGCCTGAACATGGGGACAATAATGTATTGTTGAAGCACTGAGATTGTGACGTTGAACTTACTTCTGTATTAGCACCACCCGAGGCAAACGAGAAAGAAAGGCCTCAAAGCGGTAAATTCACCTGACCATCTGGGTCCTAGCAACAATCCAACCTTCATTGTTTCCAATAAACGAAAGAAAACTGACTGTTAACATCCAAGATGAAGACAATGAAAGTTAGATTGTTTTCGGACCCAGATGGTCAGGTGACATTTCCGCTTCAAGGCCTATCTTTCTCGTTGGATTGGAGCACCACCAGAATGACGTAACAATGTTTTATCTTTTGCATGTTCAGGCTTGGTAGTTTCTATACACTGTCCAACGAAAGTTGGAGTGGGCGTGTCCAGTTAAACTTCCTATTTCAATTGTTAGACATTGTTGATTCTAGTTTGGCAACAATGTCTAACAACTGAAATAGGAAGTTTAACTGGACATGCTCACTCCAACTTTAGTTGGATAGAGTATAGAACACGGCCTTCTAGATACTACCAGGCCTGAACATGGAAAAGATAAAACATTATTACGTCAAACTGGTGGTGCTATTACAGAAGTTAGTTCAACAATCTTAGTGCTTCAACAATACAGGATTGACGTGATGTTCAGGCCTGGTAGTTTCTAGGAGGCCGTGGTATAGAAGGTCGTGGTTTAATCTAATAATAACCTTTCAACAATTATTCTCTCCAACAATTTTTCATTTTATTTATTTAATTAATAACAATGACTAAGTATTGTCTTACCACAACAATCCATGGCTTCGGATTGTTGTAACTTTCTTTGGTGGCTTCAGTCAGACCACGGTATAAAAAATAAAGGTAGTCCGACAATACCAAGTGACAATCTTGTCCGTTGTTACTGCTGTTGGCACGTATCGGCACTACAAATGGCAGTGCTTTTCAGAAGTGTTTCCTTCAGCTATATCCTTTCCAATTTTTTTTATACTACATTTTAAGTGTAATACATGTTTTAGTTATTCCGAGCTACACCAAAGTTGACAGACTTATTTAGTCGCATATGGCGACGATTTTCAGGGATGGTGTGGATATTTATAATGCGTATGTGAAGATATTGTCATATGGTGCAAGAAAAACAACTGTCCACGAAATTAATGACTGTATGAGCATTATCCCTCTAACTAGTATATCTTCTCAATAATTCTTATTTTTACTACTCATAGATACGCTTTTTGATACAGAAAATTCGACATCGAACACTTCGCTCCCAGAACAAGGTAAGCTATGTTTATCATTATTAGTTCAATTCAATGCTTAAAAACAATTTATTTAATTAAAATTGCCGTTTTCTATAATCCGCTTTAGAGAAAACGTTTTTACGCGGTCTGCTCAAATGCTCATATATCTTTCTGAAAAAACGGCTTATGTATTTAAAAACTTTGTGCTATTTCGTTGAGCAAAATCTACTTTTTCGTATTTGAAGTCGCAGATTTCTTTATTCCGAATTAAAAATACATTTGAAGTGTTAAGATACGAATGTTAATGAACAGTGTGCACATGTGAAATTTGACTGAATTTCCGTTGCAATTAAAGTATCATGTTCCATTCAAAAATTCACTTCAATTCGAGAAAATTCCTTTCTGATCAGCACTTTCCAATGAAAATATCATTCTACATTACAGTTTACCCGATTTTTATCATCGCAAATTTCGCTAATTTTGATGAAATCTGTGAATCCTGCTTTCCTTTTCTGAAGAACTCTGGAGGGAGCCGAAATAATCACAGTTGGGTCCTACAATTTTGTTTGCATAAGAAAAGAAAGATAAATATCTACATATTATACACGAGTTAACACGCATTATATTTAAAACTGTGAAGCCGCAAACTGAGATTATGAAGCCGCAAACTGTAAATTATGAATATTTTTAAATAACTGCAATGATGTGCTTATCACTAAAGAATTTTTTATTTTTTATTATTTATTAAAATCGCCTTTAAAAGGCACTGAATACAGATAATACATCCACATAAAACTAAACAAACACAGAACAAATACAAACAAATCGTCATTTAAGTTGATTTGACAACATATAATGCACTAACTTAGCCTACTGTAAAAATGTTTGCATGACATTTTGCATGTTATATTTTGACAGTTCAATGGTATTGTACGCAAATCTAGGGGTAGCTCATTCCAAACACCAAAAGACTTATAAGGAAAACATCTGCGGCGAAAAGCAGTTAATATTTCACTTACTTCAAATTTGTATTGTCTCGTACCACGTGCAGAGGGATCAGCGTAAAAAAAGGTCATGATTTTACGTAAAGGATGCCCTGTGTTTCTTATAATTACAGCAAGTTCACTTTAGCGTTTCAAAGTGATCAGAGTATCAAAATACATAACATTGTTAACAGAACAAAATTCGAAAATCGATTGCTGAAATTTCAATCTGAACAATCCCCGCAAACATAAATTATTGGCAACTTTAATTCGCTTCAGGAGATAATTGTATGTATTTTCCCAAATTGTTATACCATAATAAATAAGAGTTTGCAAAAGTAGTTTACAAATAGTTTTGGCCTCATGAATGCCAAGCTTTTTTGATAGAACTCTCATTAAATAGTATAACCTATGTAGTTTTGTTACGATTAGATCAATATGAGGTCTGAAATTAAATTTTGAATCAAATAAAATTCCCAAAATCTTCATTGACTCTGTTCCACGTACAGTACCTATAAATAACCGTTTAGTTTTCCTTTCATTCATCCTGAGTTTATGATTCGCATACCAT
>JAHWFO010039494.1:0-16361 GCA_023313115.1 Rhysida immarginata | reverse complement strand
GACCCTAACGGATAAGCAGGTTTGAAAAGTAAGTAAGTAAGTAAGTAAGTAAGTATCAATATTAATTTTAATGTTTTTCTTTTTTTTCATCTTGGAGAAGAGTGGCAGAAATAAAAAAAACAAACTAAAATTTTGTATGCAATGTTACATTGTTTTCTGTTATTCCTAAACAAGCAAAACAAGTGTAAAAAGTCATAACATTAATAACTGATATTATTTTGCACGCGAATCCAATTGTGCCATTGCTAAATTGATTGTCAATTGCTAATTCAAGACTTGAGTCCAAATTAATATGAATTAGATTATTCATTATTAATTCATGTTTGATTATTCTATATTAACACTTTTCTCAAAATATAATTCAAATACTTGGTTACATCAATAAGGTATAGGGCTGTGGAGTCGCCAGCGTCAGAATTTCGCGAGAACAAAACAGAGGAAACAACTAACAGTGCAGCCGGAATTTTTCAAGACGTTGCTACGCATCATAATCTTACATTTCATCCACGATCTCTTCTTATTGATTACGAAATTGCAGTCATACGAGCAATTTTTCCGAATTCCAACATAAAGGGCTGTAGATTTCATTTTACCCAGGCCATCTGGAGAAATGTTCAAATCAAAGGTTTGCAAACACGCTATACATCTAATGTGGAAGTTAAAACAGCAGTAAGAAGAGTCATGGCATTATCGATGATTCCGAATCATGAGATAGATAATGCATGGTTGGATATCATAGCCAACGCACCACTGCAGATTGTTGAGTTGGTAAATTTTTTAGATTACGTTTTAGTTATATGGGTGTGCGAAAAAACATACTAAAGATACGTGTTCATGACTCCAGGCTGGCGACTCCACGCCCGGAGACTTCACGAAAATCGATGAAGGCATGTTAACGTTAATTAAGTAGTTTTATATTTGTGAAATGATTAAATGTATAGTAAACACTGGAAACAAAATCAAAGATTCAAGGAGAACAAAAGCAAAAAGTACAATGACTGAAGAGAATAAGATATTGGGGCACTTGTCCAGGAACGTCGGATCTAGAATCAGTGGGGCTAATGTCCATGTGGCAACGTCCGTATTGTGGAGCCTTTTCTTGTTGAAGAAACATTTCTGATATGGTGGCTTCATCGAAAGGAACGTTTGTAAATAAGTTAGCAATACCTACTGGGATGAGTTTTAAGTCTTTGCTAACCTCTAAGTTTTTAGTGCCATCAACTAGTTCCTTCTAATGTATTTGTTGTCTAAGGGGCAAATGTCCTTTATTTTGGGTTATACAAAGCGGCTGCACTGTTAGTTGTTTCCTCTGTTTTGTTCTCGCGAAATTCTGACGCTGGCGACTTCACGCCCGTGCGACTCGACGCCAGGCGAATCAACGACCGACGACCCCATGTCCGGCGACTTCACTCCCGAGCGACTCCACAGCCCTGAACCCATCAATAAGGAGCGCTAATTGTTTACTCAAAATAGTATTTCTCAATAATTTCCCAAATTTCGAAATATGAATGTTATCTTGAATAATTTCAATTGCTAACATATAACGTAAGCTAAAAAGCAAAGAAGAGATAGCTTACGAAAGTACTAAATATAATTAGTTCAAAACGTGAAGATTATAATATTTAAAGTTAAATTTCCTTATATAACTTTAATGACGATAAAAGATTGAACCTTTTTATAAAAATATTAAAATACTTATAAAATGCCTCTAAAATTTGGATCCGTTCAGTCAACAATACAAATATTTTCAAGATGTTTTTATTAAAAATAAATTGATTCATAATAACAAGAACTTTTTTTAACAAAAAATGAACCGACTTCATGGGTCAAAAACTTTCCCAGAAAAATATTCAGTCGAATAGCGAAAACCCCATTATTAGAACTTTATTACTTATTAGAAAACAGTACATTTGAAAATGAATGAGAATGAATGAGTCGTTACTCCAAATGTAGGCCCTACTGTTTTCTAATAAGTATGGTTTTTGTCCACATCGGCTAGCCATACCTTTCACTTTGCCCACTCGATAAAGGGGGCAGGGCATGAGGTTTTTTCACCGGGTTTTTTGCTAAACCTACATTTTACATGATGCTCTACAACTTTCTAAATAACACATGGGGTCTAACCCCTACCCCTACAAAATTAAAATTTTCAAAATTTACCCCTTCACCCCCAGGGATGCGAAATGTTTTTATTCTGAATTAGGGGACATTAAAACCAAATAATCAATATTCATTTTCCCCCACCTGTTCCCCTTGAGCCGTTATTTGGACCTAAAGACGGGACACCAATTATGAAACACCCTGTATATTGTCGTCATAGATTTAATAATATACATCTATTGACATTTAAAAAAAATAACACACTAAAACAAATCAATAAATCAAATTAAATCCTAAGTAATTTAGCTATTCTAAATTACGAAATTCAGTACATGTATACGATTCTTATTTTTTTAATTTTGGCGCTTTTGAGGGCTAATGGAGGTTCAACACACGGCTAGACAGGTGTATCTAATAAAGTGGCAGCTCAGTATGTTTTAACCATTCCTCCATGATGACAGCACGCAACTCAGACTAATTGTAGAATTAGTGTTTCGAGCGCGATGACCCGAATTTAGCTGACAGGTCCATCCGCATTCGAAATCATAACCTCTTTGTCGTAGTATGTTGCCAGTCATTGAGGAATGGGGTAAAATACTTGAAGACCATTTTTGTAAACTTGGAGTCCAACAGGATTCACTTGCTGTGACTATGAAGCTAACGAGAAAGACAGGCAGTTATACCATTTTACCATAACATATAAATACTATATAAAATTACATAAAAAGGCCGAAGTGACAAGGTTTGTTTAACGTGTTAATTAAATTACTTATAATTTAACTAAACACGATTCAGGATTTTTTTGTGATAAATTACCTAAACATTATTTTTTTGTATAATAACATTCAAATAAAATTTTGAAATTGATTAACAATTCAAGTCACAAGTACGTAACATTAGTTTTTACATTTTACGATATTCGTTATATAGGAATAATTTTTCAGTTGAATGAGTTAATGAAAAGGAAAATTCATAAATTAAAAAAATAAAAAATCAAATCGAAAAAAATCAAAAGTACATAACATTTTTTCTCATTTTTTTATATTCATTATATGTGTAAAATTAAGTTTTTTAGTTTTAAAATATAGTGGTCGTGCCCCCCAAAAATGGTCTGCCGAGTTACAAAAAAAAAAAAAAAAAAGAAAGAAAAGAGCCCGACGAGCCATTTTCACTGAAGAACAAAGTTTTCATCTAACAGATGTAAATGTGTTTTTGTGTTAGGTTTTACCTGTCAATAGTGACTTTGTCCCATTGTAATAGGACACGTTGTATTAGTATCGCTCTCATGTTGACAGTGACTTTTTTACTATTCGCAATACTGTTAATTATCGCAGTCCTGCCAATTATCACAATCCTGTCACAGATGAAACTTTTTAAAAATAGAATCGAACTTGCAGTTTCCAGTATTGCAGTAACCATCGTACGCCGGGCTTTCGAATAAAATCAAAAGCAATAACATTATTTATTGGATGCTCGGATCGGTGCAGCAATGTGTGTCTGACACGAACTGTGGTGATCCGCTATAAAAATTTGAGCTAAGAAAGAAACCCAAGCTGTTTATTTTCAAATCTTTGTCCCCATTCCCTTCTATGGTCATGAGTCTTGGGTAATGACCGAAATAAGGCCGAAATGAGATTCTGAGAGGTAGGACAGATGTTCCCCACTAGTTAGTGTTCAGCATCACAATAAGGCAGTCTTTAGCTGCTGAACTGCTACTTCGCCACATTGAGAGGCGTCAGTTGCATTGGTTTAGCCACATGTACGGATGCCGCAAAACCGTCTTCTTAGGCAGTTGCTATTTTCCAAGTCGGTGGTTGGGGGGGGGGGGCAAAAACATGAACTTGGCCACAAGCCTATAAGAAAAAAAAATCATAGGTCAGGTGACCGTGAAGGCCGCGGAAGAAGAGAAGTATGTCTCATAAGAGACCAAGGGATCGGCCTAGAACTATGTGGCTAGATTACATTGATCATCCAGGTTCGAGTCTCTTGGGTATTACCATTGAGGATATCCACCTGATGGCGGAAAATCTCGAGCGCTGCCCCGCGACCTTAACGAAAAAGCAGGTTTGAAAATTAAGTAAACATTTTTATTTATTATTGGCAGTCCTGTCAATTATCACAGTCCATTCACAGGCGAAATTTACAATTAAAATCGAATTTACAGATTCGCCTGTTGTGGCACCGTCTTATAACGGGCTTTAATACTAGTTATAATAATAAAACATGATAAAAGCGTGTTTTTTTTAAAAAAAACCCGTTTTACATAACTTATTTGAATAGTTAAAAACCTTCCCAGAAAAATATTCAATCGAATAGCGAAAACCCTATCTAAATCGGATCAGTAGTTTTTGAGAAAATCGCGAACAAACAGGGTGATTCAGTCAATTTCTGACCATTTCAGTACTATGATTTATTGACCCATTAATGTTTACAAACTTAGCATTTCAGTATGATATTTTAGGCAGTTCGGAGTTTTTATTCCCGTGGAAAAGTCTTGATGATATGCTCAATGTGGCCAACACGAACATTTTGAACTGCTCGCAGCCGAATGGTGAAGTTGTTCATAACTCTATCCAGGCTTTCTGCATCCACAAGGGTGCAGTAGTCGACGATGCTTTGTTGCAACTGGTCTAGGGTTCTTGGTGCTGTAGTGAACACACTGTCTTTAAGGAACCCCCAGAGATAAAAATCACATGGGTTTAGGTCAGGACCCCGTAGGGGGCCAAAGAAAGCCACCCCCGAATCGATCTGGAAGCCTGTTTGAATTTCTGATTGAGAAAGTCTAGCACTTCATTAGTAGTGAGGCCTAGCCCCATCCTGTTGAAACCATTGATGTCGAAGCGGTATACGCCTCCTTCGCAGCTCGGGGATGAAGAAGGTTTCCAACACGTTAAGGTAAGCCTGTGACGTTACGGTGCCCTCAAAAAAGAACGGACCAATGATGCCTCTTTTGGAAATCGCGCACCAAGCCATAATCTTTCGTGGATGAAGAGGTGACTTGTGGATCTCATGAGGGTGCTGGGTACCCCAAAAACGAACGTTTTGTTTATTAACGTCACCTGACAGATGGAAGAAGGCCTCATCTGACACCCACAGGTTGTCCACAATGTCCTGATTGGCTTCCATTTCTGCTCCAAACTCCAACGCAAATTGTTGTCGCTTCTGTCTTCCAGTGTCTGTTAACTCCTGATAAACATGGATCTTATACGGGAACAGGTGTAAATCCTTTCTCAAAATTCGCCACTTCGTGGTATACGACAGCCCTTCTTCAATGGATAGGCGGCGAACAGATTTTTTGGTAGGGGAATCGACCAGCTTGTGCGAACATGCTCGACAACTTCGGCCGTTCGAACACGAGCTTCGCTCCCGCCTTTTTTCTTGCCTTTAACACATCCAGTGGCACGAAATTGCTTGACAAAATTCATGATTGCTTGCCTGCCTGGTGCGTCTCGACACTTATACTCCTTCCGGAACTTTCTTTGCACGGTTACAGGTGATTTTGTCTCGAAATACCATTCGATAACCTTGCATTTCTGTTCTGTTGATAAAGCGGGCGGCATTTTTTAACAATACGATTTTCATGCAGCGCCGTTGCAACAATACAAACTCCAACTATTTAGAAATTCAATATGGCGCTCATATTCTTTCAATTGTTTATCCCTAATGCACGTCATTCGAGTGAAATGGTCAGAAATTGACTGAATCACCCGGTGCATACTTACGGATATATACGGGTCAAACAGAGAACCTCCTTTTTTTGAAGTCGGTTAAAAATATAAATGATACAAAACTTTACCAGTAAGTGGATATTAATTCCAAATATAATAATTTTAAAAAATAGAGGAATGCCCAAGCGCTTAAAAAATTTAAATTCCACGATTTTCAATTCTGTCTTGAAAAAATTTTTGAAAGTAAAAGGATTAAAGTTGTGATTAATTATAACTTATGGAGCATTTGGAAAAATTTGTATTTTTTTTAATCCTTTTGTCGATTCCAAATAAATGAAATATTTCTTTGCAGTATTGAATTTTTAATTTTCAATTAAAAACGAAATTTACATTAAACATGTAAATATGAAATACATGTGAGCGTTTAATTTTTTTTCTTTTCTTAACAATTAGACATACAATAACTTATTAATAATTTTATTAACTATTTTATCTCTTGATGATAAAGGTCTACAACATAATCGCATTGCTAAAGCAAAGCCCCTAATCCACAGATCTTGTGATATAAGATTGGCTATGCGCCAAGTTTTCCTGGGACGCGCATGCGCAATAACGACCTTGTGCCGAAACACTCCCGCTAGAGTTCACTCTACCTATTGAACACAATAAAGTGAACTCTTCCATTTCACCTTACAGTGAGAGAACTCTACTTGCTTACCATTTGCTCAATACAGCACGGAGCTAAAGGATCCTTCCTCTATCGTCTTTCCACTCTTTCTCAATAGTCTGCTAACTCACGAGTTTCTCCAGTTACTGATCACTTTTAAAGATTTTCTCCACTTTTCACTTTTACGCCAGTCTCTATGTTCATGAGCCCAATGCAGCCGCAGGCGTCGATGATTTTCCGTCAGGGGGATCCTGTATAAAGGAGTTCTTCCACGCAGTCCACGGTGCAGCAGACGTCAACAAATTGACGAAGTAGACAGGGATACATCTGTAGTAGCGGACCAAGTGCTGCCAACTGTCTAGAAGAAGCTATCTATCATCGCGCGTTGACGTCACCTTTCTGCGTCCACTCCCGGATTTCCGAGTTGTCCGGTTCTCGTCGGTCCACTGCTTCCAAACTCGCATCACTGCGCTGCTGTTACACTGCACACGGACTGCTATTGCACGATAGGAAAAATCCTCCTTCACGAAGGCCGATGATTCTCCCCTGTTCAAACTGGGTAAGTTGTTGAAATGTCACCCTCTTTCGTCGAAGAGGCATCGTTACGTCTCACCTAACGTTTACCACTAGCAGATAACCATAGACTATTTTCAACGTCCCGCTACAGCCCTATATTTATACAGTTTCAGCAGCAGTTCAGAGGGCGCTGCTTGGCCCACGCATGTGTAGTGACTCTGAAATTTTAATCATTTGCATAACACACTTTAATTTGCACTGGCTGAAAATTGTAGCTCAATCGCGTCATTCCTTCATGGTGTTGCAATTTTTACAAACATGAGTTTACTTTTTTTGATAAGGAGGCGCCTCCGAATAGGTAATTACCTACCGGTTGTTGGATTTGACTCTGTATCCTAGTCGCGTATCTTAGAAGTGGTTCAACCCATCTACAGGGTGTTTCAAAAGGTATAATCCAAACTTCACATTTGGGTGATTTTCGGTGATAATCACGAAAATTCGGCCATGGTTGCTCCCGAAACACTTCATTTCGGCCACAAATGTGCCCGAAACACGTCAATCCAGCCCCATATGTCCCCGAAACAATTAATCAAACACAGGTGAGAGGCATGAAGGTGAACAGATTCTGTTAATAAATGAGAGGTCGGAACTCAACCATTGGGCAAGGTATCGTTAGAGGGGGGAGCAGTAACCAGAGTACACATGAAAACACATAAGTATGCACTGTGCACACGTTTATTATGGAACTGCGAATCCAATGAAGCTCTACAAAAGATGCTCAAAATGTGAGCCAGCCATGGCCTCAAATGCATGGTATCGGCGCAACATGGGCTCCCGTATGCGGCCAAAGATTCCGGTCATTTCTCTGATGTCGTCTGAAACAACTGCGATGCGAGCTGCCAGATCTTCAATGCTTGTCACAGGTGTTCGGTACACAACTGATTTCAAGTGGCCCCAAAAAAAAAGAAATCCAGCGGATTGATATCTAGTGACCTAGGAGGCCATGCCACAGGTCAATCTCTTCCTATCCAGTGATTGCCAAATGTTGCATGAAGGTAATTGCACCAAGGCTAAAATGAGCGGGCGCTCCATCATGTTGGAACCACGTTTGCATACGAATAGCCAAGAGCACATCCCCCCAAACGCACGTGTTCCTTGTCAAAGAACTGCAACATGTTTGTGCTGTGGCATCATTTGCATGTTTTATCACTTGCCATTTGCTCCCCCGTTACCTTGACAATGGTTGAGTTCCGACCCCTCACGTATTAACAGAATCTGTTCACCTTACTGCCTCTTACCTTGTGTGAAGTTTGGATTATACCATTTGAAACACCATGTACATGTTAATGGGATTATATTCTACTCCATATGTACACTATCCACCGGACGGATGCCCGTGTTTTGAACTGGGTCCAACTTCTTAAACACACTCTTAGTAGCTAATCCCTATATGAAACACCCATATTCTACTAAAATAAAGGCAACAAAATCGGTGGGTACTTACATAAGTGAAAGAAGACAAAAGGATATCCATTTGTCTTCTTTCGTCCATATCCTAGTAGTTTACTTCGAATTAAAGCACCGTTTAAATGAAGAATGGGACGTCTGTCTGTACCCCGTTTCTCACACGAATTTTTGTGGGGTCCACGTTAAGTCAATCGTCATATAAAAGAAAAAGAAATTTAAGCTTAGAGAGAGAATTGCAATAAGTGTTTTGTTTAAAACAAAGATGGATCTGGGTAAAGGCCCTTGATACAACAGAAGTGTACCAAGATACTGTTTTGTGAAATGAGCAATTAAACCAATTATTTATGCTCCACGTGAAAAGTTTGTTAAACTTGCCAGTTGCAAGTTTTGTTCTATTGGAGTCGTAAACGATGCTCTGCAATATATGGTAATATCATCCACGAAGAGAGAATCCACAGAAATCGGATGATTAGCGTATATTTCATTATTTGCTATAATCATAGAAGGGAGCTTAGAACACTTCCACGATGCTCTTGCCAAACTTTTCGGATAGAGTGATCTGACAAGAACACTGACAAGTGTAACTATCCCGCGCAAAGCCGGATACCTCTCTAGTATTTTATAAAGTTGTTTAATGAACCATGTTGTGCCATAAGCTTTTTCGAAGAAAACTATTACCATATCTTGCCTAAATGTTGTGATAATTTAATTTCATGCTTCAATCGGAATAGATGATCAATTGCGGAAATTCGAAAGCTGCTTTGTTATTTTGATATTTCATTTCTCTCCAGGTTTCACATTAGTCTCGTCTATATCATTCTCTCTAAAAGTTGCACATGCAACTAGTTAAAGCAATAGCTCGACAATTAGACACCGAGAAGTGGTCTTTATTAAGTTTAGAGTTCGGGATAATAATGGCCTCTTTTCTTTCTCCTGGTTACTCAAATATCAGATCGTTGCATAGCAAATGTCGGATTTCGAGGTGGGTTCCGCGTTCAGCACGGATTCCACGTTTAGTAGCAAGTACCCATAACGAAGTGGTACATTCCCACAGATAAACCTATCAGCGACCAGCTGCCTGAAATTTGCATGTTTGCGATGATATTTAATAGCGTTTGAACCCAAGCGATGATAGTCATGACTTCATACGAATTAAGTGTGATAATGCATTACGAGTTCAGGTTGAATCACACTGCCTCTCGAAACATCAATAAGGTATTCGGTGTAGGCACCATAAACGAACGTAATGTCCAACGTTGGTTCCGAAAATTCCGGGCGGGAGTGACGGACCTGGCAAATGAGCCACGCGGCAGACCGCCCAACGTGTTGAATGACGCTGATCTGAAGCGGTCTGTGGAAGAGGACACGTCAAAAACTGTTCGGGACCTTGCAGGGGATCATGCTGCATCAGCGTCGACTGTCAGCAGATACCTTAGGACCATCAGCAAGGTGAAAAAGCAGGACAAATGGGTCCCACATGAACTTACGGAAAACCAAAAAGAGCGTCGGTTGGAGGTGTGTACGGAATTGCTTTTGCGCCATGAAGAAGCGAGGATTCTGGATCGCATTGTCACCTGCGACGAGAAGTGGCTTCTATACGACAATAGGAAACGGTCAGCACAGTGGCTGGATGCTGATGAACCCCCAAGACAGTTCCCTAAACCCCTGTTGCACCTCAGGAAGCTCATGGTTACAGCTTAGTGGAACATCCGTGGTATAGTGTATTATAGCTTCCTGCAGCAGGGGGAGACGATCACCGCTGCGACCTACTGTCATGAATTGCATCGTATGCACACAAAAGTGTGTCAGCAACAACCTGCACTTGTGCATCGCAAAGGCGTCCTTCTGCTGCAAGACAACGCGCGTCCGCACGTTGCACGAACGACCGTGCAGGCGCTACAGGCTCTGGGCTACGAGGTGCTTCCACACACCTCGTACTCTCCGGACCTCTCCCCTACTGATACCATCTTTTCCAGAGCCTGGACAATTTACTCCGGAGGAAAACATTCCTAACCCAAGCATACGTCGAAAACGCATTCCGGGAGTTTGAGTCCCGTGACCATGGATTCTATCGGAGAGGGCTCGAGAAGCTGCAAAATCGTTGACAACAGTGTTTGGATTGCAATGGGGGTTATTTCGAATAGCACGTGTGAAGGCGTGCTTTCTAGAGGGCCATTAAAGATGACCTCTGAAATCCGACATTTGATATGCAACGACCTGATAAAATTCGAAGACGAAATAAAATAAGTATATAGGTTAACTTTAAAACTCAAATAAATTAAAAGTTGTTGTTTATAGAAAAATTACTGCAATAATTTGTTGAATATCATGAGACTGTTACACCTGGTTCGATCCTAGATCGTGGAATATTTCCTTTTTTTATTAATCTTAAAAGGTCAAGGATTATATTGACAGCAACCGCTTCCCCTTTAATTATAAACCTCGATGAGGGTTGATTTGTACTTGCTAATGCCTAGTTACCAGAGAGGAAACAAAGGAAATGTAATAGGAATTTTAATTTTATTCCTGAAACTGCTATTAATCAATAGGCACTCTTTTGGAATTTGCCTCCTAATCTCATTAATAATGAACAAGATTTAGCTTGCCGCTTTCCTTTGAAAGGCCTCTATTGAATTAGTAGTCCAGCACGCGTGATAAAAGAGAAACAAAGTTTCTAAAAGAATATATTCTACACGATATAAATGAGAACAATAAAAAATTGATGCTTTGAAAACTGCGGAGATACGGTAGATGAAAATGAAAGCCATTTACGGTTGAAATTTTTACTGTATATACCCTACACTTCCTCGAATCTCATATCCTCGAACTACACTTCCTCGAATCGGCAAACCTCACTACCAGGGAAAAGGGAGAACCACATATCCTCGAAATCAGGCCAATTTTCTCGAACAGTTTTAAAAATATGGTCCACGGAGCAGGGAGGGGAATTTTTTTCTATTTATTTTATCTTTGTAAAATGTGATAGTATCAACTAAGGAATTAACTACCAGTCTACCAAACACCACAAGGTTGCCATGTGGACTGTTTCCCCGCTTAATCGGGCTGGTCACAGCCTACATGATTAGAGAGGCTGTGGGCTCACATCTCTAATCTCTCTAATAATAGATTATTACTGCATGTAGGCTGTGAGCTGGTGCCGTTTCTGCGGGTGAAAAAAAAAAACAAAAGGCGGTTGGGCGGTATTTGGGCGGGTTTATAACACATTCAAACTTAAGATTTCAAAGAGGACAAAAAATACAATGTATAATTTTTTTTTTTATTTGATCTTCTTTTTGTTTTTCGTTTGTTAATCACGTGTTTAAGCACATCAAAGTCCAGGCGCTCCACTTCTTTTGCCTTCTCTATCGTTCTGTCCTCTGCGTTTTCTCTCCTCCTCTCCTGCTGTTTTTTTTCTTCTCGTGCTTTTCTTCTTTTTTCTCCTGGTCACTCTTCCTCATACAGCTTGCTCTCGAGACGCAAAATAAATAACCAGCTTCTTAGGTTATTTCAAGTTTTATAAATAACTTAATATCATTGTTATAGTGCGCTTCATTTTGATATTCATAAAATAAAAATATCCCACACTCACAAATAACACTAAAATTATTTTTCATATATTATAGTGCAATTCGATGTGTCTCGATGTGCAGTTCGAGGATGTGTGGTTCGAGGATATGGGTTTCGAGTAAGTGGGTGCACCCGATGTGAAGTGATCTCTCTCGATGAGCTGTGCAAGTCCTCTCGCCGTCTGTTGCACGTTGAAATACATACTGTTCTTATCATATCTGAATATGGTGTTTCGCCAGTCCATCTCAGTCAGTGGGTTTATGAATTATTTGGCGTTAATCACTCTTACGTTTAAACACTGATTCAGGTACATGCAATGCTGTCCTGCCGTACGAGATGAAACGAGACGATACATTCGTCCAATGTTTTATTATTCCAGGGAGCTCTGCATAGGGTAACCCACTGGTAAATACACAACATCTACCTGGTAGTCTGTATTCTGTTGTTTTCAAGTGTGTCCAATCTTGGTCCAATCGGTTGATGAAACGACGACATCATCAGGTCTCGTCATGGCAATACCCCGGGGCATCGTAATGGCTATGGTAATGCAAAGTGTATAATAACAGGCGTGACCACGCACATAGTCAAGGAGAGCCGCACCACGGGGGCTCTTCCATTGTTGTTATATAGTATTAAATACACAAATTCAGATTCAATTATAGTATTCACAGAGCTTGGCAGAGTGCTGTTTTTATTAAGTTCTGAAATAATAAAAAAATGGATTTAAATGTTCAATGGGAGCCGCACCCAGCACAACGAAGAGCCCCAGTTGGTATATGAAATTTAATAGAACGTAATATCAGTTTATTTATTACTAGCAGAGCCCGTGTGAAAAATTTTTCGCACAAAAAGCTCGTATTATTATTTATTATTCTCTTTGTATATAGATTCGTAAGGATCAAAGCCATAGCACCATTTAAATACTCGTGGTGACATCTGTTGGCAATTTATTATATTTCTGCTAAAACCCATTTTTGTTTTTACTTTCTTATACATAGTACAAGGAAGTATTGTAATGACGAAAAAATTCGACCTCGATATTTTCACTGATCTTCACGTTTTAGGGTACCTAGATTACGGAAAAGTGTTTTTTGGAAAATTTCTGTGTGTCTGTATGTGTGGTGTCCACGAAAGCGTCCAAATGGGGAAAGCTATCGAGAGCAAACTTTAAACTTAAGATTATAATCTGCTTCGGGAGGTCTGATTAGATTTCCAGTGAAATCGGTAAACCGGAAGTATCAGTTTACTCCAGCGTCAAAATCTACACTGAGTGGCCAAATTATTATGGCCACCTCCTTAATACAATTTTGGGCCACCTTTCGCTCTTATTACTGCTTGCATTCTTCGGGGCATGGATTCTATGAGATGTTGATAGGTTGTAGGAGGAATTTGAGACAAGGAGCATTGTCCTGCTGGAAGTATCCATCCCCATCAGAATACACCATTAACATAACGGGATGTACTTGATCTGCAACAATACTTAAATAATCTTGGGCACGCACACGTCCGTGCAGAGGAACCAAAGGGCCCAAACAATGCCAAGAAAACATTCCCCAAACCATAATACTGCCGCCACCAGCTTGAGGCGTTGTGGCGATGCAGGTGGGGTCCATGCTTTCGTGTTGTTTTCTCCATATTCTAACCCTGCCATCTGCATGATGCATTTGAAATCGTGACTCATCGGACCACATGACCCTTTTCCAGTTATCTACTGTCCAATCCTTGTGCTCCTTGGCGAACTGGAAACGTTTTGCTCTTGTTCAAGGCTGACAGTAGAGGTTTTCGAACTGGTCGTCGGCTTTCATAGCCTAAACGGTGTAATGGGCGGCGAACAGTTCGTTCAGAGGCGGTCACAGTTTGTCCTTGATTAAGATTTGCCCTATTTGATGCACTGTTGCTCTTCTGTCGCCCTGGACAACTCTGGCCAATTGAGGAGCCAGAATCTCCTTTCAGCTCGAGCACTGAGGAGCCTGTGACGACCACACGCTTGACGTTCAGAGCCGGTTTTTTGCTTGGTAGTCCACTCTCTGTAAACATTGATAACTGCTGTTTTGCTGATACTGGTTCCGACACCGCGCGCCGACGATCATCCCGCGTTCAAACTCAGTTAAATCACGTTTTTTGCCCATATCGTCGCAAAAAATACACTGCAACTGATAGTTCATCTCACCTGCATTCCTTTTTTATAGCTATCTAGCCCTCTAGCGGCAGCGCTGTGACGCAATAGCTCATTTGCCTAAAACTGTCAGGTGGTCATAATAATTTGGCCACTCAGTGTAAATTTTGAAATATCTCGTCAACCATTGGGTTTATGAAAATTTATAAGGAATTGAAAGTGTTAAATTTACAATTGTAAACAACTTTTGTTAACAAAATTTTTCAAAATTCCAACTGGATGTACCAGTTCTACTCTTATCAAAGTCCAGTTTTTTTTTGCTAATATAGGCGAAGTTGGTATAGGAAAATTTGTAAAGTATACAAAAGTATTTAGTAGCTATATTTAAACAACTTTTGTTAACGACATGAAAGCCTGTCAAATGCCTTCCATCGACGGAAGAGATTAGTAGTGTAACGAGCATCGTGCTTGGGTCGATGGTGTTATCCGACGAGTCTCGATTCACTATGCAGAGTGATTCTGGGCATCAACTGATCTGGCGTGAAAAGGGAACTAGTTATCACCAACAACACGTTCGGGAAGGGCAACGTTTTGGTCAAGGAGTCATTGTGTGGATGGGGGGGGGGGACATCATGCATGATGCCAGAACACCCCTTCACATCTTTGCAGGAGGGTCTGTTACAGCAGCGCGGTATTGCAGGGAGATTCTTTTGGATCACGTTCGTCTTTTCCGTCCAGACTTTGTGTTCATAGACGACAATGCCCGTCCACACAGGGCGAACATGGTATCGGATGTTCTTGAGAGTGAGGATATCAAACATTTGCAGTGGCCCGCATACTCCCTGGACCTCAATCCAATAGAACATGGCTGGGACGCTCTTGGTAGAAATGTGGCACAAAGGAATTCCCCTCCCAGAACGCTGACAACTGCATTACAGGAAGAATGGTATAAAATCCCGACTGCTCTTCTCAACATTCTGGTGGGAAGCATGCCAAACACATGCAAAACATGCATTGCGGTTCGAGGAGGTAATACTGACTACTAAGGGTCTCACATTTGAAACCGGTGACAAACAACCGACCTTTTTCCTTAGTCACTCATAGATACTTCATTATACCTCTTCTGCTTTTGCCATTATGTTCGTTTCCTCAGTTCAAATTCCATGCCATTTTGTGTTCATAAAATCACTGTAATACGTTTACTGAAGTTTTGGTAACGCTTATTTCTTAGGACAGTATTTATTGACAAAAATGTTGCTGTTCCTTAGGAATTGTCAAGGTCAAGCAGTGTATGTATAGGTACTGCTCATTCCCTAAAACGCTGAGCGTGATGTTTTATAGCCTATATGTTAACCAACCATTAGCCACATAAAACTGCGAAATTTCAACTAAATCCCTTCAGTAGTTTGGTGCCAACCTCTAACATATAAACAGAGATACAGACAAACAGATAAAAATTCTAAAAATGTTGTTTGGGCTTCGGTATCGTTTATAACCGCACAAAAATTCTAAAAACTGTTGTTTGGGCTTCAGTATCATTTAGTATACATGTAGCAATCACTTTTTCTCAAAAAAATTTAATGTACAGTTTTCGCCTCGCTACAATTTTATTATACGTATAGACTAGAGAACCCGGCCAATTCGTTGGGTGGATAGAAAAGGCAGAGGGGTGGTTTGGTTTGGTTTTATGGGTGCGTCAACATCTTAATCGTTTGTGTACAAGATAAAACATTAAATTAAAAGAATTAAAAACTGAGCACTAAAATAATGGGAATCAATAATAACAAAACTTTTTTATTTTAATTTCTCTCTTTTATTGTAATTGCTTAGCTGTAAGCTGCCACTGGGCACTCAGCCTGTTGCTTACAATTTAAAACAAGAATATAACTCGTAAAACGATTTTCAAATATGCTGAAAAGAATATAAAAATTTGTTGTTTAATATTACTGTAATATATGCATTCACGTCATTTTAAAATATAGGCCTAACTTCAATTAGCCATTTTAACAATAAGCCTAATATTAATTAGCCATTTTTAACAATAGGCCTAATATTAATTAGCCATTTTTAACAATAGGCCTAACATTAATTAGCTAATTTTCACAATAGGCCTAACATTATTTAGTCATTTTAACTGTAGGCCTAACATAAATTAGCCATTTTTCACAATAGGCCTAACAATATTTAGTCATTTCAATTCTAGGCCTAACATAAATTAGCCATTTTTAACAATAGGCCTAACATTAATTAGCCATTTTTA
>JAHWFO010039492.1:22321-39414 GCA_023313115.1 Rhysida immarginata | reverse complement strand
TAATATTCAGTTTTCACTAATATTTTTTCTTTTTTTCAATATTTTGTCTGAATTTTTTCAATATTTTTCTTTTTTTTCTCATTTTTGTTGTTCATTCCTAATATTTTTTAATTATCACTATCACTCCAATTTTTTTATAATATCACTCACTTTTATTCTTATGTTTAATCCTATTACACATTTCTTCACTATCCTCTTCTCATCACCTATTGGTCATCGTTCTTAACCTATCCCAACACATATTCTCTTGCATTACCGTAAATTGGAGTTACTTGAACCCTGGTGGTCTACTTGGACCCAAATCAAAAAAAAAGTTTCAAAGACGTTCCGAGTCTGCAGCTTTGAATGTATTGGTCTGCTGATAGATTCAATTGCAAATTAATGAAAACATGTCATGAAATGTATCAATGATCTGTGTAAGCCGAATTATTTGTTAGCAAATAAAGATTAAATGCAATTCATTCAAATTTACCGAATTTATGAGGTTATTTTCAAGATAAATGATTAAAAATAAAAAATTTTTCAACTAAAATGTCTGGTAAATGATGTTTGTTTCATTTCCAAAACGTAGGTCGAACATGAACCCACTGTCCATTATAATTGCTTAATCCATTGCAAATGTAGTGTGGGTTCAAGTTACCCCAGCCAGGGTTTACTTGAACCCAAATTTCCATAATATATTACATATATACTAAGTTAAAATATGGAGTCAATAAACATATAAGTTAAAAGAAAATGTCACAAATTTAATATAAATTAAGTTAACAGCAGAATTGTTTAAAAATGCTTGTTATTTGGGTTCAAGTAACCCCAATTTACGGTATATAATCACTAATGCACATATTCACATCCTCTCCCATTGGTCCTGGCCGTATCCCAGTACGTCTTGTATTTCATTTCCAGGCTTCCCATGAGAAATGAAGCTTCATTTCCAATCTTCCAGGCTTCCCAACTGTTTAACGTAGATATTAAATTTTTAACCCAACTCCTATTTTGTCTGTACATAGACGTCTTCTAATGCCCCTATTATTACTCTCACTCTTTACTTTGTCTGTATCCGAAACGTCGTTTTTTAAGGGTCTTACCAACCCTTTTTTTCGATTTTCCAATTTTCATTTTTTATTTTTTTGAAGGGTTCTTGTGTCACGTCCTTCTTTCCTTCTAGATCCGTGGCTCACATGTATATAAAATTCAATCAACAAAATAGTAAACTAAAATATTTTTAACAAGGTAATTAATGGCTATATCCTAATATTTATTTCTTTTATAATTAAATTCTAATAACAGATTTGTAATGTCTCACTTTTTGTAGCCAGCAACTAATTCTAGAAAATTCGTCGGTGTAACATAATTGTGTCGTTTCATTTCAAATAGCATCCTGTGGGAGTACACTGTCACTGATTTGTGCATGATGGAAAAAATTCGAGCTACACAGTTGCGTTTCTAATAAAGAAATATTGATTCTCATTAATAATGGATAACAATGACACAGTAATTTAAAAAACAATTTATTTACAGCAATAGCAGAAATCTTAAATAAATCAGTTCTTGCATTACCAAAACAAAGAATTTTAACAGTCCCTATAGAATTTATTTTTTAAATAAGCAACGCTTTTAAAAATAAATGTTTCCATTTGGAAGCTCCCTTTGAACATGTCCATTTTAATAATAAATTTTACTAGTAGGCTGACTAGCTGTTATTTTTTCAGCTTCCATGAATACTGACTTGTATTTTTAAAATAAAAAACGCCATTTCTAGAGTTAAAAATGCATTTTGTAGAATTAAAAATGTGGTTTGCAAATAAACTTTATATTGCAAAATAAAAAATGCAGCTTTTGATATTTTTTAAATCTAACTTATAATATATTCAGTACGCTTTTAAAGAGTTAAAATAAGACAGATTAAATGGACGTAAAATATGGATAAAAAACGAAAAAAAAGACGGCATTATGCCGTAGTATTAAATAAAGAACTTTTTTTTCTTCACAATCTGCATATTTAATGCATAATTTATTTCCTGTATACAAACTGGTAAAAACTTACCTCAGTTATTAGGTTTTATAATACTTTCCCCTAATTTCATTATTGCACAGGAGGCGAAGGGTCTCACAATGCTACTATACAAATGCTCAAAACTTTCAACTTCCCTTCCATATTAGTTTACCCTGGATCGCTTCGAGTGGTTCATATATAGTGATGGTTAATGTACAAGGTGAGTCTGAAACCCTGCCATAAACTTTTAGAGGAGGTAGTATGGATGATTCTAAGCAAAAAGGTTCATATGAATAAGAGTTCGAATTTGAACTATAACCGAGATATGAACAGGAAAAAAAATGCCGCCACTAAGGTCAACAAGATAATAACTCAGGTTCTATAACACCTACGATAATGAAATCCGGAGGAAAAATAGGGTACATAAAGCTGTCTATACCGTTAAAATTTGATCTAACTTCAAGGAGTAATTTCCGATTTAAATATTCAACATGGGAACACGTGGTGATTAGTGCAGATGTACTATGTTGACTGCGTAATTCGGAAACTACACGCTGGAATTCGATAAAATTTTAACGGTATGCACAATTTTATGTACCCTATTATTCCCCCAAATTGCATTAGCCTAGGTTTTATAAAACTTGAGTTATTAACTTGTTGTTCTTAGTGGCCGCATTTCTATTTCTGTTTATATCACAGTTATCGTACAAATTCGAACCCATGTTCATATGAACTTTTTTGTTTAGAATCATCCATACTATCTCCTCTAAAAGTTTGTGACAGGGTTTCAGACTCACCCTTTATATATGGCCATTGGTGTAGCAGAGATGCAGGATAAACATCAAACTTCCTTAATGTTTCTGTATAGCGCAAAGACCACAATTTCGGGAACAGGATGCATGATTACGGCAGAGATAAAGTACTCCTGACATCTAATACTGCTCACACATAATTAAAACTTGGAGGGTTTTATAATTAAATTCTTCTGATTATATTTACGAAAAACTCATGAAACTAACACAACGTCCTAGAATACAAACATACCCTGTCGATCCACTAAGAAATCTAACATCAACATCTGAAAGGCGTGCGAGGAATGGCATCCTCCTTCAGGCATCCTTGCCAGTTGATATTTTCCCTACGGAATCTGAAATGCAAAACATCTACGAATAGTAGGAGATAGAGGGACCTGAATATATCCACTATGGAGGTCTATAATGGCAAATAAGTTCTGACCATGGAGCTTCCGGTAAATATCTTCCACGATTATCATAAGAAAATCAAGCCACCCAATGACTTCGTCAATTTTTGCAAGTGTCATACAAATCTCCCCGTTGTCCTTTTTAACAATGTGAATGGGAGTGTTCCACCTCGAGTTACAGGGCTCAATAATATATTTTTTTGTATATTTTTATTTGCACAATAGGTGCCGGCTAGTAAATTTCCAGGAAGATGTACTGGCGGACAAAGATAGGTTTCGATTTGTCTGTAGGAAAGTCTACAAAGAAATAACGAATCCCGTGCAAGGACTCCGTTTCTTGACCAAAGCAATCAGAGAAATCATCCAATATTTTTTCCGTAATCCTGCGCTGCTCACCATCTCTCTTTTCAGCTATACTGAAGTTCTCGCATTGATTGATGTTGTCCCCCGCCCCTTTAAAACAATACATACAGTAGTCTTGATCCCCTAGATCCAAGAAGAATATAGTTTTTATGCTTAGGACTCCCTCCTTAGTCCCTATCTTAGCTCGACTGGTTTACAAGCTTTAGGCGGCCGTTAATTACGAGGCGTGTCCGGAAAGTAAGTACCGTTTTGTAAAAAAACATTTTATAGAAAGATGCCGCCAGTAAAGACAGTGAAGATTTGTGACAATCTCATGCAAAAGAGTTTTCGAAGTTTGTTGAAACTCATAACAAAGCATTCTTATTGTGAAGGTTAGGTTAGGTTAGGTTAGTTTAGGTCTGTTTTCAAGAATTTTCTTATTCACTTTTTCAACCAAATTATCATTGACAACAGAAGGCCGCCCACTCCGTGCTTCGTCATGAACATTGGTTCGTCCATCATTGAACTGCCTAATCCACTTTCAGACTATTCCATCAGTCATCTCATTTTCCCCATAAATCTCTACAAGTTGACGATGAAATTCAGCTGGCTTAACATTCTTTGCGTTCAAAAACCCAATTCAAGAACGCACTTCACAGTCCGCGGGCCCAGAAATTGTCTTAAACATTATTAACGTTCACTAACCATTGTGAATAAAACACAATCCGGCTTTATTGGCGTCAGTGTAAAGATAATGAAGCAGAGAGAGACGATTGTGCATGCTCGGAACTGCGACACTAGCGCTGCGGTGACAGTAGAAGGAAACGGTACATATTTAACAGACAAGCCTCGTACATCTCCTTCTGCCATTGAGATTCTGTTTTTAATTCCCATGTCATCTTCTGGTTAAAGATTAAGATTTCTGACCCCGAGTTATCATGTCAATCTTAATCTGTTATCTTAGTCTTAATCCTATAGAGACCCTTATTACCTTTCCTGACCTCGAAGATTTGCCTCATTATTCAAATAATGCCATGACTTTTTTCTTGGGCAAAAGTTCTCAGTTTAAATTCTGAGACCTGCATTCAATCAGCTAAGTGTCCACTTTTAAGGCATCGGTGTCATTCTGCATACCTAGTGATGGGTCTCCGTCTTTCCCAATCCGTTCTTAGGTGTCCTTGCAGAGCCTCTACTTTCTCAGTTAGGTCAGCAATTGCCTCATTCTTCTATTACTCTCTTCATCCCTGATTCTTATTTCAATTTGCATATCGGTAATCATATTTTCTATAAGTTCTAGCTCTTTTATCGTTTTAGGGCCTGAATGTTCTGAAGCATTACACGCATTACTCCCTTTCTTGTAAGTGTTCAGATTCATTAGTGTCACGTGGTTTTCGCCAAGAGAAAGGATCAAGAGAGAGAGTGAAGAGAGGTGACGTCAGCAGGCGAGCTGACGCCGAACCCGTCATCCCGAAGGCAACACGTAAGAGGGAGCGTGAAGAGCGAGAGAGAACGAGACGGAGCGAGAGTGAGCGGTGGAAAAGGAACGGAGGCGGAGTGCGAGCGAGTGGCAGATTGGAAGGACGACATCCTCGACAGTTAACCCGTGTGATGAGAGACGTCGCCGACAATGCGATACTATATGTGGAATCCCGGGGAACGCACGACGATAGCGAGCAGGGAGAAGCGACAGCTTTGAAGGCGGTCGGCGAGCCACACGCCGACGAGAAGCGACAGCGGGCGACGGACGACGAGCGTAACCGAGAGGACGACGAATGGCGCGTCAGGCTGGAGAAAGCCATTGAGAGGTTTGTGGAACTCTTAAACACGCCTTCCCAAGCCGTAGCGAACGCCGTGAGCTCAGACGGACCTTCCACGCACGTGAATAAGCAGGCGAGAGACGACGGGCGAAGCCAAGGGCGGCGAAGCGCTGAACGGCGTCGTAGTCAAGCTGCTACACGAGACGGGCGGCAGCTATTCCACATAGACAGTTATTGCAGTTTACATGTTGTCGGAGTAAGTAACCTCTCATTAATTTACTCCATAATTCCCGTCACGGTTCTGGACGAATTTAGAACTGTATTCCACCCTGACGCAAATGAACTCACGGAAAATGACGAGGCCGTGTGCATTTTTCCGTTTTCATTGAGTGCCTATGTCTCGAGCGGTACAGGGGGAATAATGCCACGATTCTCGTCCTCTTTTCCTTAATCTTTCTCCTTAAACGAATTGGACATTACTCACCGGACTTGACTTATGAATTCGAATTTATCAGCTTGGACACTATCTTCAGTTTAATGAATCACTCAATCACGTGACGCAACGATTCCTCATTTTGCGGTAACTTGTTTGTTTCCTGAAAGCACTGAACAGGGACGAGGTGTAATTCGACGTGTGAAAGTTTGTTTTTATGTGACCTGTGTAATTTTGTTACCGTCGGGATAACCCTGATTAACTCTAGCAAATTATTTCCTTTTCAAGGTGCATGCCGTAAACGTTCGACATAAGGTGCCAGACACAAAACGGCAGGATTCCGACGACTTCAATAGTCAATGTTATTAATTACCGTCAAGCGATAAAGTGCGTCATCTGTGGTATTGCTCAGCTCACAGCTCAAATGCAAGCAGCGATATAAGTGCGACGGCATAATTTCAGTGAGTGTTAATGGGCTCGTAATTAAATAAGTAAATTAGTGTTACAAAGGGTAGCAGTTTTCGTATGCCTAAAAGTGTTCTTCGTAGGTGTGTACCTACCCTTGTCATTTGAAAATGATTTATTTTCTAAAGTGATTTTGCTTCGAAAATAAAAGTGTGTAAAGTGCGTCCCATTCATCGTTATTGATTCACGCCGTGTAGCGTGCTTATTTTTGGTGAGTGCGACGAAAAGAAAAAGGGGCGTCAATCTTTAATGTGCGTGATTGAAGCGAAGTGAAGGCCAAGGGAGCCTTAGACGGCACTAGTTTTGTTTGCCTTTTCATTTTTCTTATGAAGCAGCAGTGTGCTTCGTCGTAGCGAGTCTACGGTTTCTACATCTTATTTTATGTGTGTGATAACAACTCGTCAGGCATTGCTGAATTCAACTCATCAAGTATATCCAGCATCCAGTCTCTTCTTCAGATCTCCGGCAGCAGCGAACTTCATCATATCGCCTCAGGTGTTGCATCCAAGACGGGCAACGACCAGACGGACGAACTATTTTACTTCAAGCTCCAGTGCGGAGAAGTCTTTCCACTGTGCAATCTTTAATTATTCTTACTAACTTTAAGTTTTGTTTTTGCCGAATAAAGATTTAATTGCTTTATTAAAAACTTTTTCGTTCTTTCTCTTTGTCACAATCACTCTGCGAAAATCCACGTGACAATTAGCAACTTTCAGTGATTCTTATTACGTTTTCCGTGATCTACAGGATAAAGATTTCTTACAGCATGGAAGCAGGATGTTCAAAAAATGACCCAGAAGGAGCTTCTTTTCAATGACATCGACTCATAGCCTTTCTAAATGACAAGATAATTCATTTACTGATTCGGGTTTTGCCTGGGTGGCTTTAAAAATTCCTTCTGACCATCTTTGTTAGTTTACTTCTGATCCATAACCCTCAGCGACTTTTCACAGAATTTATCATACTTCTAAATTTCGTTTAGCTTGGATTCACTAAACTTCCTAGCAGCTCTTCCCTTTAGTTAACTTTTAATACCCCCACCTTAATGTCTTCTTTTCAATTGGCCATTTTGGTCGCATTATCGATCATAAAGATGAAAGCATTAGTATCGAGGCTCCACGTTTCACCCGTGAATGACGGGATCATATGGGTGTATCAAGCTTCAGCTGTGGCTTCTCCCGCCTCACCCATTATTTGGCCCAATTCTTCACTTCTGATCAGTCATAATCCTTGTTCGAATGCCAATGTTGTATTTTAAGGCTAATGGTATATGTAAACACGGAAGGCAAGTTTTAACAATGTGATATGAAATTTAATAGCAGCAATAGGAGAAATTAAAGGGAAATTATCCACACTTGAATTTTACTCCAAGTTTTACCGTTTCAATATTAATTTATTTTTAAAAATTTAATATTACATTTAGAGTTAACATTATTAAGATTATTAAATTTAAAAAATTATAATTAAAAAAGCTATTAAAACAACACATTAGCATGAAATGTAATATTAAGTATTAAACTCGTGTGGATTATTTCCTTTGGTTGACTGTACATATGGCTATCTTACATTAATCTACAAGACAAATAAAAACTGAGATTAAAGTTCCCGTGATTACACAACTTGGTTTGCTCTTTAACACATTGGGTCTACATCTCCAATCAGTCTTATGGTTTTGCATCGATTTTGTGTTTAGCAGCAATACCATAATTTTTCCTTTCTCTACGAGTGCAGGTCCACCTCGGCAACCAGGAATGCAGCCATATATTACAACATGGTCAGATAATTTCAATAATGAAACTATTATTTACAAAGGAAGTAAATGGTGTATAAAAATATACAGGATATCGAAAAAAATCTGCAGAATTTTAAAGGGTGGTAGAGGGGACCAAAATAATCATCTTCCATTATAGAATGTGTGTATAGAAATGATGCAAATCAATAGAAGAGAATGATGCATGTCATCGACGCCCGGCTGTTACAAAAATGTAAGGCGAAGCGTCGTAAGAAGCGGAAGCGAGAGCTGCCGAGATGCCTTGGGGGAGAGCTTCGGCGCGGGAATCAAAGCGAACAACAGGGGAGAAGTGATTGGATCTCGTGGCGTAGGGATGGGAGATCGTACTGTTCGCGGCGGAGCGAACGAGGTCGGCGACGGCGACCCGAAAGCTAGGGAAAAAAGGTACGACAGCGGAGCACGCCGTGGGCGGTGTCGTTCTAAAGATGATATAGAACCAGGTCATTTTGTAAATCTTGTTAAAGGAAAAAAGAACAGATAAACATACATTTGATCTACAAATTATTATTCTTAATCCAAAATATTCTAAACTAAGGCCAATAAATCTAAAGATAGTTAAAGATGTCATCGACCTTTTGAAGTATGTACCACCCATTCACCATTATATTACAATAATATGCTGTTTGAAAATAGCTCTGAGGAAAATAATACAGATATTGTGCAGGATGATGATGGAATTTTTGTAATACCTGATTATGTGTAATTATATGTAATAATTAAAATTCACACTAAAGCTTGTACAATATTTCCTGATTTTAGAAAGCCTCATTATATAAAAAATAACAATATTTATTCAAAGAGGTTTTTTTTTCCTTTTCTCAAGTTCAAACAAGTGTCAGTGCAACATTGGTCTAACTATTATACCCAGTTGTAGGTCAGTAAGAAAAATTATAATATATCTAAAACTTCTGGGCCAAATACTATATACCATTGCATATAACTTTATCACACATCATACAACAGACCACTGTCATTAAAATTTCATTTTCTAAATTCTAAGAAAAACCACAATTGAAAAACTTTATCTTGCTTTTTCTCCGTTTTGTAAAAAAAGTGGCTTAGACCACTGTTGCGCTGAACCCCTCAATTAAAGTGATAATTGTTAAGACATTGTGTTGTCAATTCTTAAGATTAGAATGTTATAGGAATTGTAGTTGAGACCTTACGTGGTCCATTCCTAAAGATAGTGTTGTTATGAAGGTATATCTCTATAAGTGTTAAGGTTTTATTTGTCTATTAATGTAATTTAGAGAATTTTTGGGATTCCCTCGTCAACTAATAGTTAGGCGTATATAATTGTAATTAATGTCTGTAGGCTTATGCATTTTGAATTTTCTTTAAATTGCTTGTATGCAATCGTAATTCCGGCATAATTAAAACTCAGAGGTTAGTATTTAATAATTAATTATACTGTGAGTTGTGTATGAAGCTTTTCGGACTTTACTCATAATAAGTCTATTTTTGTAAAAAGAATTAAAAGTTTCGTTTATTATTCGGACTTAAAGCTTTTAAAAATTTGTCTTCGCTGTAGGTTTTAGCTTAGCTCTTTCACGTGCGTTTTGTGTATGTTAGGATTGTATAAGCGTGTTCCTATACAGTCGCACGTTATCTTGGCTTAATGTTTGTTACCCTTTTATTAAAGGACGTTATTATAATCAACATTGATATTTAGGAATTTTGATTTTCACGTCCGTTGAGTATTTGTACTTTTATTGTGTAAATTGGCTTTATCGCCTACCGCACGTTAGTTGTTATAATTGTTACCCTTTTTATAATTGTAGGAAGCGTTCTGTCAATTATAATAAGTTTTTGGATTAAGTCGTCTTCTATAATTTCCTAATTATATTTCCTTGAAGACGGTTTTATGCTGAGGGGCTTATTTTGCAAATTATGTTGTTTTTACCCTAGCATGGTTGTTTAATGAAAGAAGTGCAACCTTTTGTATTAGTTATTGTATAAAAAAAAGTACTTGTCCCGAATTGCACATTGGACAGCGTTCCATATAACCTTTTGTTACCCTTTACGATAAAGGATGTCTTTTTAAGTAGATTAAGGTTTAAGCATTAGTTTTCTTTATTAGTTGGTCATTCTTTTTAACTATTTCTTTTCTTAAGAATATTTTCAGTTCTTTTCTTAAGAATATTTTCAGTTCTTTTCTTAAGAATATTTTCAGTTTATGATTAAATCCATAAAGATTAAAACTTTTTGTGTGTTTTCTGACACATGTCACCTACAATGTAAGTTACAGAACCAAGACTTCCACTGCGCTAATATTCTGAACGTGACACCGGCCTTAAGCGCGTCATTTCGGGACACACATTTTATTACATAAAATGCTTATTTTGGTCCCTTTTACCACCTTTTGAAGCTTTGCTAGATATTGTTTTTGCTTAGTGCATATATAAAAAATGCACTTTATTTGAACTCAGTACACAGTAACTGGGTGAAGAGTACCAAACTTCACAGAGGGATAAAGATAACATACTTAACATTTCTTTAAAAAAGAATGGATGTTAAAAAATTCCTCTTTAAATCGCTACAGGGAAAAAGTTACCAACAATTAGTTATGAATTATATTGACAACTGATTGCAGTGACTTTTCAAAGGAACAACCACGAATACTAACACAAGCCTGTAATCGTCGAGACAATGATTGGCGAACAGTTTCAAAAATGCCTGGCAAGTCACGTACATTCCCATTGGCTACTCCATACACGAAATGAATATCTGCAAATTCTTCATAGGTGTATGCTGCCATCAAATACAGAAGTTTCCAGGAGAGAAAAAACTACTCCAAAGATTCAAGGAGTCAACGGTTAACTGAAAACAAACAGAAAATATCACGGTCTGGTATAGGGTTAAGTATTTTATTTAATGGTGAACTTTGGACCATCTATTCTCCCTGAAGGGAGGGGAAGGACAACTTTGAAATTTTAAATAGAAACCCCTATTTATAGTTGAAGATTCGGATACCACGGGAAAAAATACGAAACTTATATCTGAAACTTTTTTTTAATTCTTTACAGATGGCGATGTCATTCTGAAAAATCAGATTTTACCCTTTTTTTGAGAAATGAACTCCTCACCAAAAGATAAATAAGAGACGATTTGTAAAATTTATAAAATGTAAAAAAATTCAAGAATTTGAAGAATGTTAAAATTCCGAACACACTTTTAATTAACACAGTTTTAAAGTCTACCTCGGAATGCTGAGATCAATAACAATGTAAAAAACGGGCACAATGTTATTATGAAGTTGAATTTTAACTCTTCCTCATCCAGCGTTGCCCGGGATAAATAACTCTACTCACTTGTAGGTAAACGGAACAATCTCAAGAAGTTATATAATAATTCAAATTCGTTTTCAACAAATCTACGAGGGTGGGCTGAAAAGTAATGCCTCCATGGCTGTAACTTTTTTACTTTTTAACCGATTTCCAAAATTCTTTTTGTATCTGATACTCACATTTCTCCTCTATGTAATGCACTATTCACTTTTCGATATAGTCCCCATCCCTTTCCACGCACTGTACCAACGTGTGACTAGTCGGGTAAACCCGTCGGAGAGGAATTCCGGGGTTGTCGTCGACACGAGGATTGAATGGCAGCTTTGGATCCTCTTCTGCAGCACGATAACGCCCGTCCGCACACGATCGCCACACATCAGAGGGGGTTGCAGCGCCTACAGCTCAAAGATGAAAAACTGCAGTTCAAAAATGAAAGGCTTTGCACCTTGCGACTTTCACCACTTCCCAAAGAGGAAAGAGCACCTTAAGGGCTATGAGTTGCGTTTTGACGACGAAGTGAAACCTGGTGTCGTCAACAACCCCGGAATTCCCCTCCGACGGGTTCACCCGACTAGTCACGCGTTGGTACAATGCGTGAAAAGGGATGGGGACTATTTCGAAAAGTGAATAATGCATTACATAGAGGAGAAATGTGAGTATCAGATACAAAAAGAATTTTGAAAATCGGTTAAGAAATAAAAAAAGTTACAGCCATGGAGGCATTACTTTTCAGCCCACCCTCGTATAATTTCCTGCTGTAGACGAAGCTCCCTTCGTTGAGATGTTTCCATCAGCCGGATAACTCTTTGGATATTTTGACCAATAGTCGTTTTTTCCTTCGGTGGTATTTCGATAGAGATAAATTAATATGTATCCTTCGAATGATTATGAAAAAGCATAATATAGTGTGCTTGTCGATTTGATAAGTCGAATTGATGTAAGCTCTGTCATCGATTATGTCACAAACTGTCGCCTGAACCGACTGGCGTCCTTATATACCCTACCCACTCGAAGAGGAAAGGGAAGTTCCCGTCGCGTCTGAAAGACTATACACTTTCAAGGGTTCCAAACACAAAAACTTCTGCACATTTGTTAGCGAGCTGAAAGGAGACACGTGTATCTCTTTGCCTCCTCGAGAGAAACTGCTCTATCTACATCGTGCTATTAAACTCATTTCCTGCCCATCTTATATATAAAAATGGCTTGGGGTTTGTTTGTTTGTGTGTTTGTTTGACAATATCACGAAGAATATGCCACGAATCAACCACATGCAACACGCCAACAATAAGTCACAGACAACCATGCCGCGCGCTAACAATAAGCCACAGACCAAAAATATGCCACGCGCCAAAAAGATGTCGACCGATAAACAAAGCAGTCTGTTCTAACTATATATATATAAAAGACGAGTGTTTGTTTGTCGGTTTGTGTGTATCTAACACAAATTTACAGTTCTGTTCAGATCTTGATGAAATTTGTACACTTGATCTTCAAAGCAAGAGGAAGGACACCTTAGATTTCGAGAAAATAATAATTTTCAATCCAATCAGTTATTGTTATCATTTTTGCTTGATACGTTTAGCAGGTATCTAAATACATACTAAATACGCCGATTATTGTGATCAAAACTTCGGATATTGTTATCAAATTTTTCCCTATATACAGTAGAAATATTTGGATTTGCTCCCAAATTCTTTTTAAGTCACTTTTATTATAACCAGTTTTCATTTCCCTTTAAGTCAATCAGTATAAAGAATGTTTCGCGTATAAAGACTGCACAGTGTAATGTATACTTCCCACAATACCGCTATTTTCTACTTCGGTTATTGTTATCAGTCGGTTATTTATTTACTTATATATATATATATTTATTTATTTATCAAGCACCCCGGACCATGGGGTAAAAGGGAAAGGAAACTGGGGAACTAAACATTACACACGTCGAAGACAAGTGTCACAAAGCAAAACCAAAGAAAAACTGCTCTCGAAAGGCTAACGGGCCCGATGTCAAACTATACAAAAAGAACTAAATACTAAGACTGATTACTGAGATAAAAATTGGGTTATGCGTTTCTTAAAATGAATGCAAGTGGTAAGGCAAGAGGTGGAAGTACAGAGGTAAACGGCAGCTCGAATGTCCATCGGCAATGCATTCCACAAAGATATTGCAGAATACGTTAAACTCTTAGATTTTTGAGCTGACACAATGAACGGAATCTCAAACAAATATCTTCGAGTTTGTCGAACTTGACTATAAGATTTAAACCAATGCCTAATGAATATAGCAGGATGTTTATCATTCCGAAGAGCTTCGGCCACCTCGACAGTTAACGCTACTTTCATAATTGTCGTGACAGTGGGTAGATTAAAATCCGAGCAGGTCGACGTCACTGAATCCAGTCTACCCAAATGGAAGGCTACCCGAATAAGCTTGTTATAAGCAACGGCCAATCTTTTGAGATTTACTGAGGAGGTGGACGACCAAAATAGAGCTCCATAGGTAAGCTGGGGCACTATCACACCCAAAATGAACTGGTGAACCTGACAAATAGTGAGAATAGGTCGAAGTCTTTTGACCAGATAGGACTTGCGATGTAAAGAACTTATTAACTGGTCAATGTAAACGTTGAATTTCAAACTGGTGTCAAAAGTAATGCTCAGTATCTTGATAGTAGAGAAACTAGTTGTTACCCGCGGCTTCGCCCGCACGCGCCATCTGTTGAGGGGAATTACAAAGCAAAAGCAGATAGTTTTAAATGAAAACCCCAGAAAGTGGGGAAGGGGGGGGGGCGTAGGGGGCTGATTTTTGGCGATAGAGCAGGTCCTTTATTGATAAGCCTGCCCTGAAAATTTCAAGTCTCTAGCTCAATCCGTCTAGGAGGAGATATAATTACAGATAAATAAATAAATACACGCAAGAATTTTAGTATATAGATAATTCTCGTCTTTTGGTAAAACTAAAATATTAGTCTCAGGTCTCATCCAACCTGAGACCTCTACTAGAATACCAGTCTTCCAGATAGTTCAAATCGTGCTGGAGTAATTCTATAATTTCATTTTGCTCTTGTGGTGGATAGTTAGGACACAAGAAGTTATCGTCAAACATAGCTGACTATTTTCAAATTGAATTTATGATCGTAAATTGATGTAGTAGTTGCCGCGAATAATACAGGCGCTAAGCCATACCCACAGATGAAGAGAAACAGATGGGAAACTCTACCACGTGATTGGAAATCACTACGTCATTTTTCAATACTAGTTTCGTGGCGCTAGTGAGGACACAATTTTGAAAATAATAAATAAAATAATCATGTAGTTTATGTATTAATTCTTATATAATGTTAAAACACATAAATTTGTATTCACAAATAAAAATATGTTTTATATAAACGAAAAATTGTCTTGTTGATTTGTAACGTGATCACTCATGTGAAGCACTCGTGTTTATATTAGCTCGCCGTTGCTCGTGTTGATCAGAGACCATCAATAAGGAATCGTGGTAATGCAATAATAATTTCATCTTTTCATCCCAATGATAGTCCACCATGCATCGTAACCGGTTTTCAAAGTTTTTAATTAACTTGAATTAAATTATTAAAATAATTCCGATGAAAAGAACGTTAAGCAATGTATTTATATGACTTGCCTCTCCGACAATCCATTTGCGGGAGAATGACGTAATTATGACGAAACCGACAGTAGCGCCGCGAAGCCAGGAGTGTTTTTAAGGAAAATTTCATTGGTTGACTTTCGTCACGTGATCTCAGAAAAGTTTCCCTTGTGGCTATAGGGAGTTCCCCCCCTGTTTCTTATTCCTCTGTGGCAAAATCCTTGGACAATCCCTCGTTTGGATTCTTTGTAGACCACTGGACCAGAGCCAATGTAATTTAGGCGGTCCTGATAGTAGCCACGCATTAAAGCAATATAACCTTGTGAGACCCCAAACGCTCAAGATCGTAAAAAAGCTGGGGTCTAGAAATAGTGTCATATGCTTTGGAAATGTCCGTTTGAACGATAATGAAGTTATGATGTTGATTACAGGCTTCCATGGCGTTCATATAGATCTGAAGAGGAATTCAAATCACTTTATGTCCAGGTCGACTACCCTTTTGTTGCATAGGAAATCCTAGTCCACAAATATTCCACCATGCGCTGAAAAACTAGTTTTTCGATAATTTTCGAAACGGAGATAACGCAGATATGGGCCATAATCACAATGTAGAAATATTGAGGGGACACCCCTTTTTATACATAGGATTTATTGTTATCAATTGGGTTAGTCCCAAAGTGATCACATTAAGCGGCACCCACTGTATTAGGGGAAGAAACAATGCAATGATAATTGGGCGCAATAGAAAAACTCGCCTGAGATAAATGTTCCGCTGAAGTTTTTGCTACTAATGTGTAAATGAACACTGATTTCATCACATGAATCGTTATCCTGAGGCCTATTTCGATTGCACGTCGCTGAATTTATAACGTCAGAATTTTGGTGAGGATAACGAGCTGGCCAATCGGAGAAAGAATAGGTTTTGGCTTGGACTTTCGATTGAGCAGGCAAATTGTCGGACATCAAAATTTCTCCACTTATCTTAAACGAATTATTATAATACACTCGAGAATGTGCGTATGAAATTCTCCTTCCTTGTTTCCGGGGAAGTTTCCTGAAGGCTGAGCAAAAATCGTAATTCAAAGAGGAAATTAAATTAGAAGTAATATTGCTCTCAATTGCCTTCTTATCTTCACATTGAGAAATTTCCTCCTCTACCCGTTGAATCGTCATGGTCGAAAACCCTATTCTTTCTAATTTTTCTCCGTCGCTGTGCCTTTAATCATTGTTCGCTCTTAATCAGCTCATTATGCATGGACTTTTGAGCTGCATATGATCTATCACGCTAGAAGCTCGCGCTCGTCTCGCCTGTTCCATCTGCCTTCGCTGGTAACAGGTTTTTTACCTCTTTTACCTCGATCGCCTAAGTTGCTCTTCTGGCTATCTGCCAAGCTTGAGTTTTTCAATGTTATGTCATTAGAGGTAATTTTTCCCACTGGCTCCATCTAATGACATGACTCCTCCCCCCCCCCCCCTAAACCCACAATGACAAGACTTAGATTTCGTTTGCGGCCTGAAATCCTTAGATTTTGCACTTGGGGGTTCTCCTACCTGTGAATTGTACTACGCCCATTTTTTTTCTGAAGCAATCTTTGCGTTACTTTCGGCCCTATAGTTTTCATTAAAATTCCTGATTTTAACCCGGCTATAGTTTCTATTATCTTTGTTAGCGTCCATTGCTCCTGAAATTGCCGCTTTTGCTTAATCTTTTCCTTTCGTTTTCCGGCTGACTACTGACCACTGCATTTTTCCTATTCCTGATACGTTCTGCATCCAACGTCTAACTGCGCATGCTCTGCAAGCGATTTCCTCTAAGAGGTGATTTACAACTATAGCGGATAGCGGAAAACTCCTCTTACAGGAGGGGGGGGGGGGGGTCGGCTAGCAAAGAGCAAACGCGCAGCGAACGCTGGAGCGAACATGGAGGAGCATGCTTCCGCAACCATGCCGCCGCAACCACGATGCCTAGATGCCTGCAGCAGCAGCAATGAACAGCCTTGCAATCCCTGCAGCAAGGTACTTCCTAAATCGTATAATGTGAATAATTTTTAATTAATTTTATTATAATGTCATTAATTTGAAATCGATTTTTCAAATTTTTGGGAATAGGCAAAACTATCATCATCATCATATAATTTATTCTTTCAGGTTCAATCGTAAGTCCAGGGGGAAAAAACCCGGACCCTTTGAATGAAGAATGGCCGTGCATTGTT
>JAHWFO010039492.1:0-12321 GCA_023313115.1 Rhysida immarginata | reverse complement strand
CCACATTGTATTAAAAGAAAATGTTCATTCTGGTTACCTCCGCCATTGCTTACACACTTTTTTCAGAATCACCCTGTATATTCTCTAGCATTAAGGTTTTGATTTAGTTGCATTTTGTCTCTCATCGCTGAAGAAGGCTACTTGGTAGCCGAAATACGTATCCGGTATTTCACATCTCCTTGTGGATAAGAGGTTCCCTCCGATTTTGGTCTGAAACATTTGGCAAAGAGATTGAGGCGTGAAGGTTATTGAGATTGAGTTCCTGATCAACCTCAGCAGGCCTATATTTGTCAGGTGTAACGCCGAAATAATTTTTTTCCCGCTTTTTAGTGGTCAATGAAGGTTCCCCTCTCCAAAACAAGAGATTGTGACGTTTCACGTGTTTGTTTTGAATATTTAAACTTGTTGATTCACAGAGGTGAATTTTTGTGGATTCTTTTGAATTGCTTTTGTGATAGTCTTTTGAGATATAGGTTATTTATTTGTGATTAGCCTATAGTTGAGTTGACTCTTAGTATTTTTTTTTGTAGTGAGGTCTACAATTGAGTTATTAGTCTTTTTTAAATATGAATAAATAAGATTTTGTCAATGAGTTATTAGATAGAGGGGATGTCAATGTAGAACGGAAATAGCAATCTTTGTGACTTTTTGTGACTTATAATAATTTTGGTCATTTGCATAATTGATGAGGTGATGTTATTCATCAATTGATAGAGTGTGTCTTTTATGAAGTTGAGAATTGAAACTTGATTATTGAGTAAACATGTTTTTGAGAGATTTTCATTTAAATTTTCTTGGCGAAAGTGAGGCCGGAAATTGCGAGATTATAAAGGCTTGCTCTGACCAAACGGAGGGGTGGGGGGGGGGGGGGGAGACGAATTCTGAGCCTCTACGGAGTCAGTTATCATGTGATTCTGTTGTAGCTGGCGGAGCATGGAGCTCCGACTGGACAGCAGAAGTCACAGGGTTGAATTAAATGTTGGGGACGGGAGCCCTGATTTGTTATGCTGTGAATGAATCTACATTTACATGTGTAGCAAACAACTTGTGGAAGACCTCTTCTCCTTGCATTTCTTTCAAGGGTCTCACCACATAAACACATAAATATGATATGGAATAGCCTAGGTGGCATGTAGGGAGAATTTCTCCTGAGTTTTAAGAATAATTTCGGAATCTCCCACTGGGGTATAGAGGAGTAATGAGAACTCTCTACCCTATTAAGGAACAATTATGTGAGTAACAATTGGATGACAAATAAGATGAGTAATTGTGATTTGGATACCTGCTGAGATGCAGATGATAGACAAAGATTCCCCTAACTAGAAGAATAATGAGATTTAATATCGACGATGGTAAATTTTAAGAGTCAGCAATTCTACATCTGTAAGAGCAAAACGACTTCTAAGAGGAGCAATACAAATTTCAAGCATAAAGAAAGATTCCGTGTGAGTCAACACGATTTGAGAAGGCAACCGAGATTCTTCAAGCGACGCATCAACTACATTGGATTGAGTGTAGGAATTTGTCGAATTCTCCTTAGACATTTTGAGAGAATCTACGAACTCATAGGGAGATTGATCCGAATTCCTCTCTCAAAGTACAGCGTTTGGTTTATCTAGTGGAATTTGTGTGTTTATTTTCTCTTGATGAGAAAATTCAGTGCAGTGTAATAGTGCCCTTTGGATAAAAATTAAGAGTTTTGTGTGTTGTGATATTACTATTGTGGATATAAGACTTCAGACTGGCAATTGTTCTGTAAGTGATAGAATGTATTTGAATTTGATATATGTTAAAAAACAGAGTTATTTCTTGAATTCTAAGTTTATTGATAGATATAATATTAAGGTTTTGGTGAGACCCATTCAGAGTGGTCACTTGAGCACAAAACATATTGATATTATTGATAATATTGAGATGGTTTAGAGTTTGCATTTTAAATAAGAATAATATAACCTTTTATTGGTTATCATAATTTAATCAAGCAGCTGCATTTTTTTTTTCCAATTATCTTGAATTTTTGATATAGTCATTTTTGAGTAGTTAATCATTAGAAGTTAAGATTTTCTGCATTCTTTTACTTTGCTCCAATAAATAAATATTTTTCTTGAAATAAAGATTGCTTTTGTTGTGACATTAACACTTTGCCTACTTATTTCTTTTGAAATATTTCACGCTTAAGCACCTTTAATAAAATTTAAGATAAACTTTAATTTTCCGAACCCGACACTTTGGCTATTGATATTGGTGGAATTTATTATTGGATTTGCCTGAGATTGAACTAGCCGTGATATGGGGCATGATATGGTAGAGTGTCACAATGGCACCACAACGTGGAACTAAATAGAAATAGAAAAAAAGTGGGTGTCCATGCACAATGACGCACAAAATATAAAAGGGGAGATATACATTTTATCAACAGAACCAATAGCGTCACAGATAATCTCAGGGCTTCCGCTACCTTCCTCAGGAGGATTAATTTCTTGTTAAGATATAAAAAATAATAGTTATTAAATAAAAATGAAAAATAAAATAATAATTAACAGTTAACAAAATAATTAATTTTGTTCACAATTTTTCGTTGCCCTCTTATTACCTCCTGTTTGTCTCCTTCCTGGCCTAACCCAACACGTCTTCAAATTCCTCTTCTGCTTTTTCAGCCAATACCGTCTTACTGTTCCCTATGCCAACTATATATAAAGGCGTCCTTTAGTACTTTTTTCATAACTTCAGGATAATTCTCTAATATTCTAATTGCCTTTAGAGAATTATCCTTTTTGCTTTGATAAAGGATAGTCACTATTCGAAACGTCAGCTTTTTATTTGATTTTATAGTTTTATTTTGAATTTACTTATTACTTTTAATTATTTTGTTAATTGTTAATTATTATTTTATTTTTCATTTTTATTTAATAACTATTATATTTTTTGTATTCCAGGGTTTTTGTGTCTCGTCCTTTTCTCTTATAAATATCCGTTCATTTTAAGATATAGTTAAGGTGGCAAAGTAAGTATTTACATTTTAAACAAATGTACAATCGAAATTTTGCTCTCGGGGTGGGAAGATTATAAATGCTATTGGTATAAGGAGTGTACTTTAGTACCAAGGCTCATACTAATTGCGGATTCGTTAATACTTACGAAAAATAAAGATAAAACTTAATGAAATGTTAACTCCATATACTTTCAATATAATTTCTTATACAAATTCCGATTTATCCGTAGCTTAAACGTTGGTTATCCGGACATCTTAAGCCCCCTACACTAAAGAATTGGCCTAAGATGTCAATTTACGTGTAGCGGTTCGGATAAGTAACTTTTTAGCGATGATGAATCGGAGTTTGCATAAGACATTATACTGATTGAAAGTATATGGTGCTAGTGCTAAACATGTCGCAGACCTGCCAACTCACCCGGATTTTGACAATTTCACCCGGTCACCCGGCGGATCGTAAAAATCTCCCGGCGAATAGTACTCTCTTAAAAGAACCAGCAATTTCGTCAGCAATATTTTTTTTTTGGAACATTATCTAGTCTTCTTGCAGTTAAACTTGCTTATCCAGAAGGAGAAGTACAATGCTACAAGTGTAAACCTTCAAAAGATGTAATATAAAAAGGCAAAAAAGCTACAAGACAGTACAAGCAGCTCCACACGGAGAAAAATTAGGGAAACTTCAAATTTATATAAGCATAATTTTAAGATAAAAGATAGTTCAGTGTTGGTCTCATTATTTCACGTACGGTATATCTTACTCCCTTCATTATTTTGACTAGTTATATAGTGTATAATATGTAATTGTACTTGTGGCATCTAATTTTAAATTATGCCCAAAAGTGAAGTTTAAGTGCACAATTTTTGTAACAATTTGTGACGTTCCATTATAGGTTAGTCACGTGTGTCTGACAGCAGGATAATAGGGATAAGTCTCGTAGAAATTAAAATGTTCATTATCTAATTGACATCGTTAGTTTTGTGTTGAGCGTTTTATAACGGGTGTTTTGTTGTTGTATGAATGGTTATTGTTTGTGGTGCGGTGAAAATATGAATGCGTGTGTTTTTATTATTATTAAGTGGAGCGTGTAGGATGCCATGAACGATCGTCAATGGTCCTCTGTTGGAGCTGTATTGTTGAGTAGATTTCCACGAATATAGCTCAGCTTCCAGCAGAGGATTGTTGCGATCGTTTTCGGCGAAAAAGTGATGAGCGGGTCTTCCCGTTTGTTGAAAAAAAAATGTTAAGAGATTCTTTTTTTTCCTCCTTGTTGAGAGAAGACATATTGTGCTAAGCTTAGTAAATACTGGTTTCGTTTTGAAAATGTGATGGCGAAAAGGAAGAAGGATTTATGTTATCGAAAAGAAAAAAAAAACAATGTTTCTCTACAAGAATATTTAGTCTATTCTAATTATGAGATTCGTCGCTGAGAAATTGCAATGAGCTCGTCAAGGTAGGAATTTGTCTAAAACGGTTCTAAGTAAATGTGTGCTAAGAAAAATTTCTTTAATTTGATTTTATTTCTCATATTTGCTAAACTTGTATTTTCCGACATGAGCTAACGTCTGGCCTTCACCGACTGAGTGAAATGAGCAGCGGACTTGGACCCATGATGGAGCCCGGTTACAACGGCAAACAGCGCAGTCATTGAACGCTCGACTTCAGCGATGGAAGGAGGGACTGTAGGTTTGGGACCTGACGAGTCATCATAAGTGGCAAAATATGAAATACCCGGTGAGTTCGTTTCTATTTGTTGAGTTAAGCCCACGGACCCTCGCGAAAACTGTATCATGAATCGATCATCGATTACCCCGGAGCCCTGATTACCACGTAACGGATGTTAGAAAGCGCCCATGGACCTTGTTTATGTGTGTTTAGAGAGACAATTTAATGTCTTCAACTGCTGATAAGATGGATTATTAAGTGAATAATACTATATCTTATTAAGCACCTTGCTAGTGCAATTGGGCAGCAGCTAATATAGTTTTGAGGTCCATAGTTGTAATTCGACATATAGTCTTGGCTGATGAACCTGGAGCGCACGCACATGCGTAGTGACATATGTTTAAATGCGGTGTCCAGCGCTACCAGTGGGATATAGTTAACTATTATTTACACTCGCCAAGAGGGGTCACTGTTCCTTCCCCCTTTTCGAGGTAATTAAAGGAGGGACGTTGCACTTTCAGGTGTAAGAGTATGGAATATTTGATTCGGGAGTGTAAATTGTTCAGTATTCCTATGAGATCACTGTAAAACTGTCGTTGCTGCCTCAACTTAACATTGATGTTGGCTGTTGATCCTCTTTATACAGGCATGTGTGCCGGTTGGTTGATTGAAATGAGCGGAAAGTTCGTAGCATTAAGATTAAATTTAATACACTTGCATGTTAGATGGGGCCCTTTAGCGATACCATGGTAGTTAGAAGTAGAGATTATTATGTTAAAATGTATTTACTCTAGGACAATAAATTAGTTTGATCAAGATTACAGTAATACCAGGTTGCATCTTTTCATTTTCGGTTCCGAACCTTAGCTCTCGCCCACCTCAGAGGTTGTTCATCGAACCCTAGAGCATTATCGAACATTTCATTATCGAACATATTGCGGGGGTGGGGGGATGCTACACTGGCGCCCGAACAGGGACCGAAAATCCGGAAAATCCGGACTATAGAGGCCACACAGATATTGCTGTATTTATGGCATTTTTTTTTTGGTTTTTGGTTGTATATGGGTGATGGAATACGTTACGTGTGAGGTCTAAATGTGTACAGATGACTATTGATCATTGTTTTGTAACGGAATAAAAGGGTAAGTAGTGATCTGTAAGACCGAGTTTGGAAGTTTAAGCAAAATGCCAGGAGATGAGGGTGACACTGGAGCAGCTGCAGGTGCAGCTACTGTGCCTGAGTTGGCGGGATTTACAAGTTCAGTACCAGCATTTGTTGGGGAGGAAGGCGGGGTCACGATTAAGGCCTTCCTGGCCAGTATCGACCAAATAGGGGTACTGGCCAATTGGACCCCCGATATTAAATTGACCGTGGTACATTCTCGGTTGAAGGGGGCAGCTGCTAAACGAGCTGCTGAACACGAGTTATTCGATATCGAGGATTATGAGGAGCTTCAAACTCGATTGGAACAAGTGTTTGGCCGTATCAAGGTAACTTGGGACTTCTCCCAGGATCTCCACGACACTGTTCAAGGTCCCAATGAATCCATTGCTGCTTTTGCTGGACGTCTTGAGTTGGCTATGGCTCGGTATATCAGTGCCACTCCGGCGGCTGTCCCAATTAAGGAGACTGTGCTTTTGCAGCGGTTCTGCAACAGCTGTTTGGTAGCCCATAGGAGGGCATTGATGATAGCCAACCCTAAGACGTATAAAGAAGCGCTAATGTTGGCATTACGATCTGAAGAATTGGAGAAAAAATTCAGAAGAACCACTAATGTCATGGAGACTGGAGAGCATGCCCCAGGGGGCGATATTGGGACTAGTGTAGGAAGGTTGGGTCAAAAGGGGGTAAAAGCGAATTCAGGGAATGTGGACGGGGCAAAGCCACAAGAGCATGGATGTAAATGTGCTGATTCCATTAAGAGGTTAGAAGGGATGATCGAGAATCTAGCGCACATGGTAGAGAAATTGGTATCCACTCGTACGCCGGCCCCGTTGGCACATCCAGTACCCGCTATTATGCCAGGAGATGGTAGAGCAGTGGTCCCAAGGGGTACGTCATCTACTAATGGTTGCTATAGGTGTGGTGAGTTGGGACACTTGGCAAGGAATTACCCCCAACCCGCCCCGAGGCCACGCAGTGTTAATGCAAGTGACCAACTCGAAGGACCTATATTGACGCAGTGTGGGGAGGGCGGAACTTGTGCAGCTACTGTATATATTCAAGGGCAGCCCATAACCATGCTTTTCGATACTGGCTCACAAGTATCGTTAATCGATGAAGAAGCATACCACCAATTGGCTAAGAAGCATACCACCAATTGGCTGGGCCCCCACTTCAAGATATGGAGATGACCATCAAGGGGATAAATGGGAGCTGCCTATATTTGAAGAAGGGTGGCCTACTGGATGTAGTAGTCCAGGGCCATCATATGGGCATGCGGACATTTTTGATCCATTCTTTTAACGATCGCCCATATGACGGCATTTTGGGGATGGACGTGTTAAAGGGGCTCACTTTTCAGTGCGCATCAGCTATTCTGTCAGGGGTCGCAGACGTCATGCCCATTCAGCAGGCATGGGACAATAGTGGATATATTAGTGAGGTTATTACGCAGAAGCAGCATCTTGAACATGAAATGAACAGTAATAGGATGAGGAATGAGAATACGTTCTCCAACTGTATCCAACAGGTTATGATCAGGGAGCCCAGCCAGGGCAGAACGGGTAGAACGGTTAGATGGTTGGGGCCGTTTGAGATATGCTCCACAGATGGAATGGGGTGAGCGCAATTAAGAGGACTGCGATTTGGGGATATTAAATGGGTGAAATTAGGTCAGATATAGGAGAAATGGGGTGTGTGTATAGGTGCAGGCGGATTTGCTCGAGAGTGTGATGGGGGTCCTGACGGCCCACTGTATGGGAATGGTAGTACATGTGTAGCCCCCCAAGTGGGTCGGTTGGATGCATCGGTATATGGGTGGAATGAGGAAGGAGCCGGGATTGTGTATGGGAATTGTGGAACTGAATTGGAATTCCCGGATTGTGGTGTGGATCACAACAGTATTAAGATACAGGGGAATGACACAAACCTGACCGAGGCTCAGAATGAGCCATGTGAGGGTGGTTTGGTAAAGCCTGGAAATCCGGGTGTGCATGTGGGAGATCCCAGGATGAGGAGATGTTACAGAACCCATTAGGAACCACACAGTATTGGGGAAATGACCCAATGGGTGTGGGTCAAAATAATAAAGTGAACATGTATATAAGAGAGCCAGTGGTAGGAGTAACATCAGAAGGGGTGCAACCTGTGTTGGTGCAGGGGATTGATATAAAAGTTGGAGCTGAGGAGCTCGTAAATATGATTACAGAGCCAGAGAGCCAGCCTAGAATAGGGTTAGAAGACGAAGGGCAACTGTCTTGGCGGGAAGGGATCAAATTGGCTAGGAAAATACATGAGCAGATACTGGAATAGCCTGGAATAGAAAAAAAGGGGTGTAAGAATGTGAATGTACCGAAGGGAGCTCGCAAGAGTAAAAGGATTAAACATGGGAGGGGAGGTAAAATGACTAAGACAAAGAAAGGGGAAAACAAAATTAGCTGCGGTGGCACAGAACCGAAACTAGTAATGTTTGGTGTGGCATTCATTACCAGCTCTCTAGGGCAATTGTGTATACCAAATTTCATTAAAATCCGAGAGGTCAGTGCCAAAAGTATAAAATTTCTGCCTGAATTGATGTGGAATGACTCTATTGTTTTTTGTCCCAAGATTATTATTCTTGCAATTTGAATTCTTATTTTTATTATCAAAATTCAATTTGCCTTTCTAACTTTTCTATTTTAACTTGAAATCTGTTAATATTTTCCGTCATTAAATTTAAATTGTTATTCTGTATATCTGTAGTTTCAACTAACCTGTTTTTCCTAATTCTCTGCTCCTTATGTAGAATAACTAGTCTTGGATATATTTTTTCCTGAATTTCCTTTACTCGTGTTATTTTTATATTGGTATCACCGTGCTCCTGTTGAGCAACAAAACAGCTGATTGCTCTACACGTGTTTTCCCAGTGAATACCCTAACTAACTGGTACCTCTATTAAATTTTCAAATTTATCGTTATAATACTGATGTCTCCTAAAGATTTTTCCACCATTACCGATTTCCCGTGAGCTCCATCGCTCCTTCTGGAATATGCCTAATGACATCTGTCTATTGCTACAATTCATTGCAGCCTCCTTGAATATCCTTTTATGATTCTTTCCTTTGTTTTGATTTAATAGAGATCTGGTTGTTGGATTTCCTTTTTTATGGCATAAAATAAATAACCGTAGGACTTCTTTGCTGAGTAATTTTACGTCATGTTTAATTTTTGACACAATTTCTAATAAAACCTTTTTCGGTGAAAATTAAAACATTTGGCTAACAAAGTATAAACGCATATCACTGGTAACCTCTACCATAGAATTTATATTATAGCCTAATATCATGCCTTGACCTCTTTCTAATAAACTCTTATAATTTAACCTTGCAACTTCATTTTTATACTCATTTTATCTTCTCCCTGTTTTGATTCACTATTTCTTAAATTTGGAGTAAAGTTACCTTTACACTTGTAATCATTCTTTACTATAGTGACCTTGGAATTTTTTAAAATGTCACCTATCACTTCCGTTAAACAATTAAGAAGCGACTTTATTTTTTTCATCGTGCATAAAACTGATAGACCTATCATTTGCTAAATCTACTTTCTGTATCCTGTTTCCTTCATTCTCCTTTTGTAGTTTTTAATCAGTTCACTTTTACTATTCGGAACTTGATTTAATGGGAGAATTTCAGGTAGGTCGGCAAATTCCTCTTTAGATTTACCTGCCTCTGTTGGAACTTCAATAGCTTTGCCCTGGAGTTCCGTTCCTAGCCAAATATTATTGTTTTCATTCAGTAAACACTTATCCAACTCTATTTCCCTGGCAATTTCTATTCTATTGCTTTCACTCTTAGGATGCATGATATTTGAGTTGTCATCCCTTAACTCTTTACTTATTTCTTTAGTATTTCTAAGGAGGCAGTGAGCTCCCTAACAAATGCTCATGCGAATTGCGTGTTTGGAGACCTTGAACAGAGTGGAACTTTCCAGATACGACAGCAGCTCCCCTGCCTCTTCCTGTGGGATGGGTATAAAAGGCTTCCACAGGTCTCGTGCAACAGAATATGACATAACTCTGCACCCAAGAAGACGTGAATTCAGCTATCAACCAGTTAGATTCGATAGTTAAATCGGCGGTATACAAGTATGTACCCGAAAATATGCCCAACAGCAGTAAATATAGTCAGCATAGTTTTCCCAATTGGTTCTCCAGAGGTACAATTTCCCTACGCTTTAAGAAACAGTACATCCATCAGAAATGGAAAACTACGCATCGGCAATTATTTTTCAATAAATTTTCAACTTTGAGGTCGCAGTTTAAGACAGCAAAAAGAAAAGATTGGCATGCTTTTTTACGCAACTTAGACGATTCAGTAGCGTTAAATAGGAAGTTTTTCTGGCTTCATACAAATAACTTCTTGAATAGAAACAATACAGTTAATAATGCTGAGCATTTTTTAACAGGCCATGACAATATTGAAAAAATTGCCTGTTTTTTTCAAGAGACCATGTCTAATTTTTCTCCAATTGAACAGAGCATCTCTTCTGCAACTTTCTCGGAAGAAAGAGCCCAAGTGATCCCTGGAAAACTGCATTTACCCTCCTTTACGCAATCAGAAATACTATTTGTTGTTAACTCTACTAATTGCCATCGCCCTTGGTGGCTCAGGGGTTGTGTGGTCGCCTCTGATGCCTGAGGACGCGGGTTCGACCCCGGCCGAGGACGACGAGGATTTTTTCAGGGGGAAAATCCTGAGATCCCGCACTTCCTTCGGAAGGGAAGTAAAGCCGTTGGTCCCGTGTAGTCGTTTGCCGGCTGCATGTTAAAAAACCCTTGCGAGGCAAAATTTGCGGCCCCTATAACGCCGTCCTGAAATGACCATGGCAGTTGAAAAGGACGTTAATACCAAACAAACCAAACCAACTACTAATTGCCATCGTGGACTGGAGATTTCTGGCATACCTCGCTTTATATATAAGGGATGCTTTGAGATCCTCTTAAATGCAATTACTCACATCTTTAACTTAATTTTAAAGACCGGTTTGTACCCCGACTCATGGAAGAACATCTACTGCGTCCCTATTCCTAAATGCGCTCTCCCAAAGGAAAATTCAGACTTTAGACCTATCTCTTTAATTTGTTTCCTTGCGAAAGTTTTCGAGTCGTTAATTGCCAAACATATTTGTTCTTATCTCTCACCTGTTCTTCCTAGTTGACAATTCACTAAGCCTAAATCCACGATCTTAAATGTGGGCATTACCGTATCAACGATTGCAGAAACTTTGGATAACAAACAGCAGGTTTGATTAGATTTTTTTGATTTTAGTAAGGTCTTTGACAGTGTTTCGCATAACCGTCTATTACAGAAGTTGCCTTATTTAGGTTTTGCCGTTCCTATGTTAAATGTAATTCGCAGTATGCTAGATAGTAGGTCAATTAAGATAAAATATAAAGATAAATTTTCTTCGGAAAAAAATCACCAATGACATTCCTGAAGGTTCCCTGCTGGGCCCTTTATTTTTTATTATTTATCTTACTGATCTGGATTAGTACTTGAATTTAAAGAACGTTACCTTACTAGCTTACGCTGATATTAAAATATCCCGCCGTATCAGTGATCTCACCGATTGTAGGATCTTTCAGGAAGAAATTAATAAGATGTCGATATGGTCCGCGCACAATGGTATGAATTTAAATGCAGCGAAGACACATGTATTCTCCTGCTGTAGATCGAGCTCTCCGTTTTTATACAATTATAAAATCAATTCCATAGATATTACCAGAGTGCAGGAGTGACTGACCTTGGTATTTCATATTCTTTCAGGTGCTCTTTTGAAAAACATATTCGCGGTATTGTTAGAAGATTGAGCAAAATTTTACCTTCGTTTACTTTTTTTAATACTGTCTTTAATGCAATTATCTTAAATAAATTAACATCACTGGAGATCTAGAGGTCTGGAGATCTGGATCATTGACATGGATCACCTCTCGATAAGACTTGAACATAAAATTTTATCTATAATTAACAATATTAACTCATTATCGCGCTCTTCCTCATTTAATAATCTGAATTTTTTCTCTTTAAAGACTTAAAGCTGAAATTGCTATTCAGCGGTTTTTAACTAATATTCTGAGTGGTAATCTAGAGGCTCCATTTTTCTTGGAGAGTATTGGCTTATCTACCGCTGGTATTACTAACCGTTCTGATTTATTATTAGCTAATAGATTTTATAGATCAAATTTGAAATTTTGTAACTTAAGAGTCAAAATGGCTTCAAGTTTTAACAGTAATAATAAGTAAGTAATTTTTTTTAGTCTATTTAGTCTGTCTTCTTCTTTTTCCTTTTTCCTATGTTCACCTTCTCTTTCTTCTCCTCATTAATCCCGTTTTCGGGCAACTTTTGCCTGTGGGGGTCAACCTCTGGTGCAGTACCATTATCTGTAATAGCCATAGTTCTTCTACCGGGTTGATATATAATAATAATAATAATAATAATAATAATAATAATAATAATAATAAT
>JAHWFO010039481.1:0-13751 GCA_023313115.1 Rhysida immarginata | reverse complement strand
AATCGTCAAAAACAAACAAGCCACACAGCTAACTACTCCACAACTCCTGCATAGAACTGTCATAGCTTCAGTTGGATTCACTTTGGTGGCGATGTTAACAATAGGATTCGGAATCTACCTTTAATATCCATCATTGGAACAAACAGCCGAGCAACGAAAGTCTAGATGGCATATCAGCTAGACTTTCGTTTTCAAAAGATGTCACTAAATGGCGATGCTAGACGAAGAATGTTTCATTTTATTCAGTTTTTCCAGACTTTCAAGGACGCAGGTATACATTTTCAGGAAGCTTGCTTTTCTCACGGTCAGTTATACGTTGCTTGCTTCTGCGTGTACAGCTGTCCAAATCTACATGTTTTTCCATCACAGGGGAAGACATAAAACGTTGCTTACCGAAATGGAATTGAATGTACAACTGCTTTACAATCCATGCCCACCTTGCTTGTATAGTTGGTTCATTTATCTTATCATTTTTTTTTTCATTATTTACTTTTGTACACATAATTTAATTTTCTTTTTTTCCCAGTTCATTGATCACAAATCATAATTTTTGGTTTGAAATGGTTATGAAAGGTTTGGAGGAGACTTTCTAGACTGTTTCTCATTTTCTTGCATTTCGTTCATACTTGGTCAATCATAGTTCAATTTTTAACATAACAAACAATTGTTAAAAAAATTACTCAGCACATCTTTTCCACCCGGGCAAAGCTGGGTAATATTGCTAGTCATTTAATAAATGTTAAGCAGTAATTTTTTAAACTTATACTACAATTTAACAACAACATTTTAACTGGAAGTAAATGACTCTAAAGTTATACATTTTTTAAGAAAGAGTCCACAAAATTTGGCACAAATAAGCGACACAATAACAAATGAAACCAACAAGTTTCATTTTGCCTAAAATATCATACTGAAATGCTAAGTTTTTAAACATTAATCGGTCAATAAATCATAGTACTGAAATGGTCAGAAATTGACTGAATCACCCTGTATAATCTAGGAATGGGATATATAAATTAATAATATAATATTTTTATGGAGTATCTGTTTCTATGTTAGATCTAAATTGCTGCCGCTTATTTATACGGGGCATTGACACATCAATTGCCAGCTGGGAACAAATTCGAGAAACATGAGAAAAAAATTTGGAAAACTGGTAATCTACATTATTTCTAAGAGAGAGACATATACATTTTTCACTTCATTAATTTCTGAATATGCAGATATAATATCTAAGCTTCTGCTTTGTAGCTTCACAGTTATGCCATTCAAATGAGACAGCGTTTGATATAATGTGACAAATATAATCATAAAATCAAATCGCAAGTAATGAACATGCCTTGCTATTCGAATCTGCATCCCACCCATCATAAAAATCTTCTGAAAAACTGTCTTTGTGACATCCATAACCAATAAGTTCAAAACATTTTAACTATGTAAAAATGATTGTATGCGTCATACCGTGAAGACCATCTCGTTTAACAAAAATCAATGAGTGCTTTTCGTTTTCTTATATGCTGCACTTTTGAAATTATATTGTTTAGTGCTTGTGTCATTTTTGGAATGTATTGAATTAAAAGGAGCACTTCTTTCATTTTGGTGAGTGTGTTTCTAACATTTGGCAATTCACAAGAATGCACATTTACTAAATTCAATGCATGAGAAAAACAATGTACATATTCGGCTTGTGGTGCAACCTATTTTATTTGAGCCTGCACTCCAACAATACTATTACTCATGTTGGAAGCTCCATCGTATCCTTGGCCGATTAGTTTATTATAAGGTAGTTCAAATTGTTCTAAAGTATTTTTTATTTCATTTGCAATGTTTATTCCAGTTATTCTGTTGAGTGGCAAAAATTGAATAAATTCTTCTCTAATATTTTTTTCAACATCTACAAATCTTAGACTTAAAGATAACATTTCAGCATTAAGACTACTGATTTCATCTGCAAGTATGGAATAGAATCTAGCTTGCTTCACTTCTGATAATAATGATTTTCGAATTTCATTTCCTAAAATCGAAATAATTTCGTTTTGAATCCTTGCAGAAGTGTAAACTGCATTTTTTAGCGAAGGTTTTTCTAAATGTGATCTTAGAATATTATCATCTTCTGATTTATATTTTAAAATTGCCAAAAAATTTCCCGAGTTTTTTTTCATTGAAGATATCATCTCTGCTTTCGTTCCTATCGCCTCTCAAAGCTTACCACACAGAATTATTGTAGAAATTATCGATTTCAATATATGCCGATTTCTTTTGATATTTTCTTCTAGTTTTTTGTCAACCATAGCCATTATTGATGTCTCAGGATTTTGTTTCGTGTTTTTAAATAAGTCTAATTGAATTAAAGATTGTTTATGATATTCTTTCGAATTATGGCTCTCCAAAACTTCCCTTTTCTTATGCCATTTTTTGAAAGGTTTATTTATTAGGACACCTAATTGTGTTCTATTTTTTGTAACAAACAGCATGCATGGCAAACAGAAGCCCCCATCTGTTAACGGACTATACAAGCCAGGGATACATTTCTAACCAATTTAAAGTAAATGATCTTTTGCAACCACCAATAAATGTTTTAGGGAAATTAAATTTTTCATCCGGTATAAAATGATTACTTAATAAATTTTGCTTAGTTTCATCATTCATGGCAGCGATAATATTTGATACTATTTTTGCTTTTGTAATATTATCAGCTGAATTAACACCGATAATTTCTCCAGTATCTAAAGTATGTTTCGTTGAGTGTTGTTCTATTTTTCCTTGATCACAGTTGTTCTGTTAGTTGAAGATCTGAGTAATAGATGAAGCAACTCGTGGGATAGGGATTTCTTCTCCTAAATTGGGCATTTCATTAATCTTGTCTTCTGGCGTTTGCACAGATTTGCGATTTTCGGCTATTGAATATTTAATGCTAATATTAAAATATTTTTTGCGAAGGTATACGCAGACATAAAAAAGATGAACTATGATTTTTCTATCGCTCGAAAACCTCAAAATTTCGATAATTCCTAACGCACGAATTATTAATAAAGTAAAAGATAAAAAAATATTGTTTAAAACTTACATTTTTCAACAGTTCCAGATGAAGATGCCTTTTGTAGTCTCTTAAACATATTTTCTATGTTTTGCGAGTACTTCTCTGCATTTTTTTTTTCTTTTTCGCATCTCATCCTCCTTTCTGCCCAGGCATAATTTTTGCATAATTTTTATAACTCCTATATTCTTAAGTAGTTTTATGGCCAATAAAATTACTCTAATATTTGATTTTTAAAAATAAATAAATCAAAGTTCACAAATACAGGAACGTGAAAAATTAAGACTGCACTCTCCCATAATAATATGCGGTATCCTGCGTGCTGTGGATTCCAAAATTTACTGAACTCTTTAAAATCTTTTCTGGTAATGCTGACAAAATAAGTTCAGGATTGGGAACCTACAATGGTTAATTGCTGCATGACCCAGAGGATAATAGATCGGAACAACTCTCCCATCTCTATTCTAAGAATGGATTGCAGAACTCTAGTATCACTAGACTGCTAATTGACCTAGACTGTGTTCAATAGAGCCATTTCCTTTTCTTTGGCCATTTTCTTTCTTCTCTCAATCATTTTTCCCCTTTAAAGATCCCGCCACACACTCTTCCCAATTTACAGTGTCGAATCAAACAGTTACAAAACCCTTCCGGAAATTTCCCTTTCTCACCCTAGGCATGTCGTTTCTGAAAACTTTTGAAAAGGCATGGAAGCATGGTATACTACTGCAATTATTGTAAACTAATTTGTAACTTCTTTTCTATGACAGATACATTTTGCATTTGTTTGTCATATTTATATTTATTACTATATAAACAGTACATATACTCGTATGTTTCTGTGAAAAAATAAGTATGAAAGTTAGTTAAAAAAAAACAAAAAAAACAAAACAATCTGCTTACAAAATTCGGATTTCATTTTTGTAAAAATAATCTTATAATAAAAATTTAAAAAAAAACGTGAAAAGAAATAAAATTAAAATCGCAAGCCCTTTCGACTTCTGGCAATGAAAGAGGTGACTGAGGAAGTTGTCGGTCCGGTTTAGTGTAGGTCAAAGCAAGGAAGATAAAAGAAAAAAATACTTTTATATTCCTTGTTTCAATGTGGAAATAATCCTTTTATTTAACTGGAGTGAGCAAGGAGTGGGATGAATGGCAGGGGAAATGACACTGGAACAGGCCAAGGGAAGAAAAGAAAGGAAAAATTAAAAAACTGAAAATAAAAATAACCCCTCGCCAACCACTCCACTACTCCTTGTTCACTCAGAGTTTTTAATAGAATTTAAACAATAGATTTTAAATTCACAGAAATCAAAATCAATGAACCTTCAGCATTTTTGGGGTGGTCGCTCGACTCCCTCGACCCCCCTTGCGTACGTGCCTGAGGTCCACACACAGTATAAGAGTATTTAAATTTGCTTTGTCATATTTCTTTATCCACGACTTTCCTAAGTTTACAAAGTGCAATCTTTACTTGTTTGCTGACGACGGGTCCATCGTGACCTGGGCACGTAATCCAGTCCACGTCATCAGCCGTCTGCAAAAAGCTCTACACCAGTGTGAGAGCTGGTTCTCTAAGTGGCGCTTACAGCTTAATGTTAACAAGTGTAAAGCCATGTTCATCACACGCAAACGCAAAAACCCTCCAAGGCCCCTCATCCTACATGGTAGGAAGCTTGAGTGGGTTAAAAATTATAAGTACCTCGGAGTTGTGATTGATTCCAAGCTCAAATGGAACGACCATGTCCAATATTTCCTTAACAAGACTAAGAAAGCGAAGTTTAGTCTCATCGCGCTACTGGGGCGAAACAGCGCTCTGAGAGTGGACAACAAACTCTTGTTATACAAGGTAGTGATTCGTGCCATTTTACTTCACGGTATGCCTACTTGGGCTTCCATTTGCAAATCGAGATGGAAAGATCTTCAGACCTTCCAAAATGTTACCCTCCGGTCCATTGCTCAACTAGACAGAAGAGTTGCCAACAATCTTTCTATCTATGAAGATCTGGGGATGACCCACATTGGTTCCTATGTTCAAACACTTCTCAGGAACATGCTGCCCAAGATGGAACATCATGAAAATACCCTGGTTGCTGGTATCCTGGACTACTCACTCACTATCAGGGGTTCCCTCAGGTTTCGAAGACCCCGTCATATCTTGGATGTCAATTTCGACAACATTAACAAGGCCGAGTTCCCCAACTACTGGATCTGCTAGATCCTAGTTTTTCGGACTCGCTATTCGTCAATCCACAATCCGATTCTCGTCCCTACCATGAAGGGACTCTTTTCCGGATGACTTAAAGAGGTTCATCAGGCTTCAGTGTACCTCGTTTGGTTTACTTTTTGGGCGAGCGTGTAAAGTGAGTTAAAGGCTCCTGGACCACTTGTACTACTTTTACACTACACTGATCGATTGTCTTTGTCATATTCAATGTCCTCCTTAAGTGCACTGTATCCTCTTTCAGCTTTGCGATGGTGAATTTCACTTGGGGTTGCAATTTCTCGTGTCTCTTCTTCACTTTTGGCTGCCAGAAGTTGAATATAAAGTTTATCACAAACTTTGCAAGTGTCTGATCGTGGTTCTCCAAAAGACAAATTAAATTCCGAATTGAATATGTGTCTATATAACCAAAATTCAGCATCAGATTCAGAATTTTCACAACAGAAAGGGAAGGATGCAAATACTTGCGTTCATTCTCAGCAGTAAGAGATTTTTTACTGTGATGATTTTCATGTTCAGGAAAAGATTCTACATGCTCTCGAATTAAATATTTTACTTCATCTGATATTCTTGGGGTCTGTTATTGTGTAACTCTCTTTGGTCACTTGGGCTTTCACCTGCCTTTACTTTAGCTAAAAGATTTTGAAGGCGTTTATGGCTTACTGCAAATATATTGCATAATGTCTTTTGACAAATTTGCTTTTCCCACTGTCTTTTACTTCATACCTAACCATACATTTTCTCTTAAATGTAGAAACATTTTTCACTGTTCTCCTTTTAACAGGTACAATTGTCATGCACGAACACAGAAAGGCAGACTGTTCATTGTAGTTCAGTTTATAGTATCCCATAAAGAACTTTTCTTTGTGTTCAGAAGTAAGCTCTCTGCAGCCAACGTTTTTACATTGACAAACACGATTCTAGAAAAAATAAATTAAATATTATATAACAAAGCAACAGTAGAATGAGCTAAATTATGCGGGATAATTCTCTTGTGTACGCCTGTTATTAAATGAACATACTCATGGTATTACAGGACTTATAAATTATGAAATTGAAATGTTTTTGTAGATAGATCCCTTTTCCCATCAAGCAGACTTACCAATTTTGGGAGGGGTTTAGCAGGCTTTTCCATCCATTTTCTTGTAACATATTCTTCACCAGAGTCTTTTAACACCTTTCGCTTACTATCCTTCCAATTAAATGCGTTTTTCTTTCTTCTCTTTCCTTGATTTTAACAATTTTCGAAGGATGCAGTTTATTTCACGCCTCAACCTGAGGCCGCCATTTTTGTTGACATAGGTCCCTTTTCCACGCAGAAGCGAGTTCATTTATATTTTTGGCTGGGAATGATACCAGTTATGGTCACCAGATGTTAGCAGCAGATAAACAATAAAACAAGGAGTGCATAAAGTGCATTATTAGAAAATTGAAAAAATGTCAGTTAGATCCCTCTTCGTGGGAAGCCTTCAATTTATAAGACTATTTTTACCTGTATTGTAAAAATCTTTCATCTAACGATAAACATTTCCAAACCAGACGACTGTAAAATTAGCAATATTTCTCGTTTGTAAAATTGGATGAAATAGATGAAAAGATGAATGCACAGGAAATATTACTACATTTAAGCAACGGCGGGTTTATTTATGATTCCAGTTTCACTGGATAATCTTGCGAAAATGAATTAAATGTTAAAAAATATTGAAATCCAGTCAACTCCTAACGAAATTCAGGCCACAACATCTTATAAAACCAAACGCTGCCAGTACCAAAAAATTCCCGATGATCAGAGAGAAAGAATCAGAAATGATTACAGTAGAAGGCACGAGTAAATTTTTTCAGGCTAATAAGTCAATAAAGTTTTTAAAAAATTACTTTTTTTTATTATATTTTTTTCAAATGGCAGGTATCTCAGATATTTAAAATTAGTTAGGGGACAGTATCCATTAAAATTATAAAATTTCTAAAAACGAACCACACAAACAACATCGAGGAGGGCAAGTTAGGAAATTAACAAACGGAAGAGGAAAGCACGTTGGTTCAATACGTCCTAACAAATAATGATGTATACACACATTATATTTATTTAAAATCGTATTAGATTCATTTAAAAATGTATTAAATCTATTTGAAACGTATTATATTCATTTAAAATTGTATGAAACCAATTTGTAAAAACTGTAAATGGGATGTGCATAAATATTTTATTTTTTATAAATTTTTATTATAATTGAGTTTCAAGTACATAAATGTATATATATTTTCACTGAAGTCGTTCTTTTTTTTTTTAATTTAAATAAATATGAACACATTTTATTTTTAGTTTTTTTTAAATTTTCGGTTGGGATCTATGGGTTAATTTCCCCAATTTAATTTTCCTTCTTTGTTACCTCTTAAACTGTAACTTAACGTATTTTTTATAACATTTTGTCAATTTTTTTAGAGGTAATCTATATATACAGGATGATTCAGAAAGGTAGGTCAAGAATGAAATACCATGTACAGTTTGTAGCGGGTAACAAAATTTTTCATATAAACATGGGTCCGAATTTGAACGATAACTGAGATTTGAACAGAAATAAAAATGCCGCCACCAAGATCAACAAGTTAATAACTCAGGTTTTGTAAAGCCTAGATTAATGAAATTTGTAGGAATAACAGGGTACCTAAGACTGTGTATACCGTAAAAATTTGATCGAATTTCAACGAGAAGTTTCCGAGTTACGCAGTCAAAATTGTAACAAGTGCTGGTTAGTACTCACAAATGAACACGTGTTATGATGTTGAATGAGTAGCTCGGAAACATCTTGTTGGAATTCGAACAAATTTTATGTTTTATAATATACTTTATTATACAATAAGTTAAAATGTGTATTCTGACATTGAAACGAGGTCTCCAGCAATACAATTAATTGTGCTTTGGGTTAGGTCATTTAATCTAACTGATCATTAATAGGTGTAATGACAGCTCCCGCCAAAATAAAATAAAAATAAAATCTGAGGTAGGCGTACCATTAAAACCCTCAGTGATCATCAAATGATTTATTCTTTAAGAATTTACGCCTTAGGAAAGATAGTCCCAGCCGGCGAACTAGGTAGCTGCTCTAACCAAGCCCTAAGGTCATGCAAATAGCGGTTCGCTTTCATGGCCGCAGTGGCGCAATTGGTTAGCGCGTTGGCGGTCCGAGCCAAAGGTTCCTGGTTCGATTCCGGGCTGCGGAATTTTCTTTCCTATTTTTCATCATTAATTCGAACATCTGAGGTAGGCGTACCATTAAAACCCTCAGTGATCATCAAATGATTTATTCTTTAAAAATAAAATGTTGAAAATGCGTGTTACTGCATTGCCAGAATGGTGTTAACGAAAAAGGACATTACACACGAGCATGCGGTGTATAATTATTCTCGTTCTGTTGCCATTTTTTTCGAGCATTAAAAAGTAGAATAGGAATGTCTCTAAGACGACCCTCCATCTCTTTGCCTTAATGGATAAAATTGAGTTCAAAATTTGAAAATTAAAGAATTTTCTAAATAATAAAATCTTGTAAACATTCCAAGGAAGAGCTTTACCAGCGAGGTAGAAATACATTTATACATTTATTAACAAGAAATTACTCCACCGAGTAGGCACACAGCAGACCCTGCAGTCATCTGTTTTTACCCCTTCATCTGCACTTTTTTCCTCTCCCCAAGTTTTTAATCAAAAAATTGATTTTCACGAACGTAGTGTACAGAGAATGTAAAAAAGCTCGTATCTTTCCTTTCTCATCATTCAGATGGAATGATATATCACATGCCATTTATTGCCATAATTCTCACGACCAAGTGCCTGCTATCCCCGCAATTCCGACCCCACTGGAACAATTGGGCATAAACTTCATAGTAATGTAGATCTTGCCTAGAGGAATCTGTATACTGAATTTCACTCCTTTACGTGAATCATTTGTCCTCTCTGAATCCCACCCCGGTAATTCCGACCCCAGCGTACCAATCAAAAACCAAACTAAATAGTGCAGATAGGAAGCTACATTCCGAATTTCAATCTTCTACCTCAAAAAATGTAGAAATTATGAAGGGGTACACAGTTAAAACATTATAATCAATAAGTAGCTCCATTCTTTCGCTACTGAATAATATAGATTACTAGCTGATATACCCGGCGTTGCTCGGGGTTTTTGTTTGATGAAATTTTGCAATATCTGAACACATGAACAGTAAATACGAGGGTTGGAACTTTAATAGTGGCAACTGTTTTTTACAGCTGATACAAAAGAAATAGCTGGTTCGAAGTTTTACTGCCTTTCAATGTAGTTTCCAGCATTGTGAATAATCCGTTTCCAGCGATGTGGAAATCGTAGGATACCTTTAGCAGCGCCTTCTACATCGCACCTTTGTGGAAGACCAGGGAGATCCCACTGCAGAACCCACCCATCATTTTGTATACTCGGCCGCATAAGGCTTTATTCGTCTGCCGTCTCTGCAGCTCTTGGATGTTGTCGCTCTATTCCGCATATCACTGCGTCGAGCCTCACGCTGTTCTGTCGTCTCTGTGATTCGTAAAGCACCTGCTTTTTCCCGCTGACTCGCAAGCCGGTGCTCCCGTGCCTCGACAGATCCGCATTCCGTATTTATTTTTTCTTCTTTGCTTTTGGATTCACTTTGTCAATAGTCTAACGTTTTTTAGGCGGCATTTTATAGACGTCGAACTACTAACAAACTCTTTAAAAATATATGAATAACAGAAATTGTATACAGTATTTTGATTTCATTCAGATGAGTAGTAGCATAGTAAGAAATTCAGAGATGCCACAGGAGCGCGTAAAAATGGGAAACCGCTGACGTCATGATCCCATGGGACCATGTATCGTTTCTAAAGCAAATCTGTAAACAACTCTGTATTAAATGAGGTGAAGCGAAGCAAGAGCTCGCATATCCAGAATAAATAAATAAACTCTATTGTGGATATGCGATTTCTTGCTTCTCTTCAACGCTTCACTCTAGTAAGTGTTCCAAAGGTTATTTTTAAGTAAAACTTGTTAGCCTGCGAAATAAAAGTTTTACTCCAGAAAATTCAATTTTTTTTTTGTTTTTTAAACAATGGATAAATCAACAACAACAAAAAAAGAAAAGAAAACCTCCTTGGTGTGCTGCAAAAAATTGTTCCAATTCGAGATTCAAAAATCCTGCATTAAGTTTTTTACCTTCCCAAACGCTTTAAAACTGTAAGAAAATGCAATGAACCAAAATTACTTTATACGAGAACCCTCCTGCATTGTTAATTGCTTCAGCAGGGTTACCGGGAACCCTCGTAGTTAGTTTTTTCTACATGCAAATAATTCAAGAAATATATATACGCTGTGTAATAAAAAAGTAGTAAAACATTTAAATGAAAAAACTCTAATTAAAAGCAAAGTTGCATATTAAGAACCCAAGGTTTACTCTGACTTTACGAAGCGAAATTAGGATTTATTTTGAAAAATTTGTCGGCCCTTTATTATTATTATTATGATATGTTATTGTATATTTTGATTTATTGATACCATTTGAAGTAGAGGCCGATCGTAAATTTCAAACTACGTGTATTTGTCGAATTAGGAAAACGATTCATAGCACAAATTAGAAATAGAAATTACTTTTTCAAAATAAATCCGAATCTGTAATCCATAACGCGTAAAATTATCATCAATTTCGAAAAGGCACATTTGAAGAAGGTATGCCACATATATACGTTCATTTGAAGAAGGTTTGCATTTTAAACAATAGGCCTAATATTAATTAGCCATATTTAACAATAGGCTTAGCATTCATTAGCCATTCATGAATGTTGATCTTAATCATTCAGTCATCATGTTGAGAGTAACTTTTTAACACTAACTCTAAGATCAATCTCAAAACTTCGCATTGTTGCATGTAAATTAGCAGAGCTAAATTACTGCTTCTGTTCACGTTGACTGCTGTCGCTGTACTTTTTTTGTTTTTCACTCTTGTCCGGCTCAGCATTCGCTCATACCCTCCACCCTTTTATTAAGCAGATGGAACCGTCCTAACAATGAAAAGGAATGAATGAGTGACAGAGAGTGAAAGTGGAAAGAGATTCTTGAGCTCTAAGCACATAAAACATCCCAACAATAAAAAAGGAATGAAAGATTGATAGATAGTCAAAGTGGAAAGAGATTCTTGAGCTCAAAAACAAAGCTCTTTTTGAAGGAAAAAAAACTGCGCAATTTATTTAACTCATTAATTAACTCATTATTAAATTTTTTGAGAAATTTCAGGTATACAGCACTCTTCCTCTTGCTTTGAAGGTCAAGTGTGCACAATTTTATCAAGATCGGAATAAAACTGTAGATTTGAATAAGAGACAAATAAATATACATACATACATACATACATACATACATACATACATACATACATACATCCATTTTTATATATATAGATGAGCACTTAAGCAATCGTGCGTCGACAAAGCGATTTCACGTGCGCGCGCCGATGTCAGTAACGCCTAAAAGATGAACAGAAAGTAACAATGTATTCCTTCTTGATAAATCGATTGTTATATGACATGCCATTACAGGGTTCCCACAGAAAATCTTTATCTCATTTCCCTGACATCGAAGGTCTCATTTCCCTGACCAAATCGTAATTTCTTTAAAAAAAAACATGTCTCTACAACGTGTTTTCAGACACAATTTTATTATTATTATTATTATTATTATTATTATTATTATTAATTAACTTTAAGCGTTTCTTTTTGGCGAAGTTTCCTACGTTTAAAGTGAACGATCATTTTCACAAAACTTTTGATATTTTTAATATAATAAAAAATGTCTTCTTTAATATTTTTATGGGGATCTTACACAACCGTATAAAAGTCACATACATCTCCACTTTTCTTCAGTATCGTTCAGTTCGCCCTCTTCATACTAATAAAAACAAGTGGAGGACGCATGTTTCGGATGTCAATCCCTTGGTCAAATTATTATTTAATTTTTATAATAATCCTCAATTTTTAGACATTAATTTTGATATATATCAACATAGATACATTTTTTTGTAAAAATTTATTGTTTTGTTTACATTTCTGTTCTCTCTGCTTGTAATTTAGATAAAATTTTATTAATCATTTTTTCTTTATTATTTTTTTTTATCTAGTTTTACATCTTTGATTTCTGAGTTTCTAATTTCGTAACTATGTGTACGTCTTTATTTTTGATTTTTTTTTATTTGTTGCTTATGTGATTTTCATTAAGCCCATTTTTTGGTCAGTTTGTCTGTAGGGGACAACATGGGGCTTTCCCCTCCGGATTATTCCCTCACTGTTGTTACAAATATGTATATAGTATTAGTATCAGTATTACGAGGCTTGTTCAATAATTTTTGCCTCCTGGTCCGTAACTGGACATATAAATGTAAGTATAGATGTCTCCAGTAAAATCTATTTCCCTGACTTTTCCCAGGAAGAGTCTCATTTCCCTGACAAATGCATGAAGATAGTCCTTCTTCCCTGGTTTTCCCTGACCACGTTTCATTTCCCTGAGTTTCCAGAATGTGGGAACCCTGCATTATCTTTTTATTGTTTACACTCACTGTTTTAGCACGTGAATTCGACTTAAAGGGGATCCACGAAAAATTCTGAAAAGTTGATACGGCCGAGCTAAGACTTTGATGGTCATATCTCTGAAAACAGAATTTGAAAAAGTTAATTCGTTTTCAAGTTATCGTGCAAACGGCGGACGGCCGGCCGGATAAACGTACAGACCAAGGGCGCATTCTTATAAGTAGCTTTTATGCTAAAGCTCCTAATAATAATATCTGGATTTGCACTATCTATGATGATGTAACAATGTATTAAATTTCAAAGCGAAGACTTCTCTCTCGATGGTCACGCTCCATCTCGGATGTTAACAATCAGTGTTTTCCGTTGGTTGGAAACAATGAAGGTTGGATTGTTGGAATACGTCATTTCCATAACACGAAAAGCGTTTCATTCTAAGCATTTCACTGCCATGCCGCATAAGAAGTTTCACTTCAATAAAAACAGAAAGACATCATTAAAAAACTAACATTTTCATTCACAGTTTCATTCATTTTCTCAATGTTTTAAAGTATGTCACTAGATGGCGAGGCCAGACGGGGCAATATAGAGTCCCTGTAAGGAAAACTTATAAAGCTCTTACAGGAACTCTAGGGCAATATAAAGCTCTAGATTAGGAATGTACGGCAAACTTCGTTGTCTGCTACCAAATCCGCCATTGTTGGCCCAAATGGCTCTATCAAGTGAATTACGCTTCCTTTAAAATTCGGCTGAAATCACCCTTTTCGCAAATTTTCTTATTATTATCGCGTCTGGAAATATATATATGACAATCAGTAAATTCTGTAACTATTGATTTTTCTTTAAATTTTATTTTCAATTATAATTTTTTACATATAAATAATGGAAACGTTGAGGCAATTTAATGATAACTAGATTAAGTTTTTAGTTTATTT
>JAHWFO010039480.1:39363-99094 GCA_023313115.1 Rhysida immarginata | reverse complement strand
CCAGGTCGCAGAATTTTTCCTTCCGTTTTTCGATAGAAAAATCTTTAAATACTCTACAGTCTTTCAGGCAGAAATTTTTGCAATTATTGCCTGTGGAATAGAGCTGAACATTCAGAAGCTTCGAAGAAAGAAAATATTAGTATGTTCTGATAGCCAGGCTGCGTTGCATGCACTTGACAGTGTATGTTACAAATCTAAGCTTGTCTGGGAGTGCCATCGTACCCTCTGTGATCTAGCAATAAACAACAAGGTAAAACTGTGTTGGATTCCTTCTCACAGTGGCTATGAAGGCAATAAAATTGCTGATTGTCTTGCCAAGGATGGTTCTATGACTCCATTTGTAGGTCCTGAACCATCTTTGGGACTGTCCCAAAGTCTTATTAAGCTGACTATCCAAAATTGCATGGATAGACAGCATTATGATTTATGGATTAAGGAGTATGGCCAAAGACAGGCCAAGGCACTCAATCCAAAATATCCTGTTTCTAGGAAAGGTGAGCTGTTAAAACTCACAAGAACTGAAATAAAAAAAGTTGTTGAACTCCTTACAGGTCACTGTCATCTTAATAGACATATGACCTTAATCGGAGTTGCAACTGATGCTACATGCAGAAAGTGTCATGAAGCAGAGGAGAGCTCAATTCATGTTCTCTGTAGTTGTTTAACTCTATCATTTCTTAGATTTAAACATTTAGGGGGTTTTATACTCCAACCGGCAGAAATTCAAATAGTTACTGCTAGGCAGATCTTCATATTTGCAGATGCATCTGGTCTACTTGTGAGACAAGATTAATAAAGGTTTTTGGGGATAGTACAATAGACCTGAGGTCGCGGTGCTTGGTTTCTTGGTAACCACCCCTTTTTAAATTCAATTCAATTCAAAACATAAATTTATTAATAGTCGAAATCGGTTAAAATTTACCTGCATTTCGTGGTCCTATTATGGTTCATTGGAACTTTAAATGCTAAAATATGGCATGTAATATATCAAACGACTTGGAATGATGTGCCATGAATGAATATTACAGAAATTTATTAATAGTCGAATTCGTTTAAAATGTACCTACTTTTCGTGGACCCATTATGGTTCATTGGAACTTTCAATGCTAAGATATGGCATGCAATATATCAAATGGCTAGGAATGAGGTGCCATGAATGAATATAACATAAATTTATTAATAGTCGAAATTGCGTAAAAGATACCTACTTTTCGTGGACCCATTATGGTTCATTGGAACTTTAAATGCTAAACTATAGCATGTAATATATCAAACGACCTGGAATGATGTGCCATGAATAAATATAACATAAATTTATTAATAGTCGAAATCGGTTAAAAGATACCTGCTTTTCGTAGACCCGTTATGGTTCATTGGAAGTTTCAATGCTAAAATATGGCATGTAGTATATCAAACCACTTGGAATAATGTGCCATGAATGAATATAACATATATTTATAAATATTCGAAATCGGTGAAAAGGTACCTGCTTTTCGTGGACCCATTATTGGTCACTAGAACTTTCAATGCTAAAATATGGCATGTAATATATCAAACGACTTGGAATGATGTGCCATGAATGAATATAACATAAATTTACTATTAGTCGAAATCGGGTGAAAGATAACTGCTTTTTGTTGATTTATTATTAATTCATTCATAACATAAAATTAATGATAGTCAAAATTGGTTCAAAGGTTCTTGCTTTTCATGAACCCATTATGGTTCATTGGAACTTTCAATGCTAAAATATGGCATGTAATATATCAAAAGACTTGGAAAGATGTGCTATTAATGAACATAACGTAAAATTAGCTATAGTCGAAACTGGTTCAAAGCTACCTGCTTTTCATGGTCACATTATTGGTCATTGGAACTTTCAATGCTAAAATATGGCATGTAATATATTAAACGATTTGGAATAACGTGCCATGAATGAATATAACATAAATTTATTAATAGTAGAAATCGTTTAAAAGCTATCTGCTTTTGGTGGACCCATTATGGTTAATTAGAAAATTCATTAAAATATGGCATGTAATATTTCAAACGACTTGGAATAATGTGCTATGAATGAATATAACATAAATTTATCACTAGTCCAAATCGGCTGTAAGGTATCTGCTTTTCGCGGACCCATGATGGTTCATTGGAACTTCAATGTTAAATTATGGCATTTAATATATCAAACGACTCGGAAAGATGTGCCATGAATGAACCTAACGTAAAATTATTGATAGTTGAAATTGGTTCAAAGGCACCTGGTTTCTTGGAACCATTATGGTTCATTGGAAATTTCAATGCTAAACTATGACATGTAATATATCAAACGACTTGAAATGATGTGGCATGAATGTATTTAAGTAAAACTAATGATAGTCGAAATTGGATCAAAGGCACCTGGTTTCCTGGAACCATTACGGTTTATTGGAACTTTCAATGCTAAAATATTGCATGTTATATATCAAACGTCTGATTGATATGTCATGAATGAATATAACGTAAAATTAATGATAATTGAAATTGGTTCTATGATTCGTGTTTTAATGATACCATTATGAAAGTATTGGAAACTTTCACTGCTAAGATATGGCATGTATCTACTTACACCTTATATTATCAATAGTTAGTTTGTGTTTTGCAAATTTTAACAATAGCTAGTAGCTACTCATCCCTTCAATGATACATGCTTATGCAAGAGTGCGTTGGCAATTGTTTAAAGAATTATTTAATAAGAATGCTAGTAAACTAAAGGATTCCTATATCTTCAAATCTATAGAGAATTGCTACTTTTACCATTTAACTTTTCAGATTGTTGTATTCTGTTTGAACTATACGTTTCCCTTAGAAACACGCTTTTCTTAGCAACCAGAGGCTTCCTTAGCAATCTCATCTAATTCATATCAATGAAAGGCTTCTTTAGAAATCAAATGCTTTCCTTTTCCTTCTCGATTTCATTAAAATCCTATCAGTCCTGGGCATTTCGGTTGCCTGACTTGTTATTATTATTATTATTATTATTATTATTATTATTATTATTATTGTTAATATTATTATTATTATGTTGATAATTATATATTATGTTGCCTATTATGTTAATACCAGGTCTGTCAATTTTCATATGTACGCCGACGATTTAAAATTATTCAAATGTATAAAAAACTGGTCCGACTGTCAAGAGCTTCAAGATGTAATTAATAAGGTTAGCGGCTGGGCCTATAATAATGGTCTCACTCTTAACGCCAAAAAATCGTCTATAATGACTTTTTCACGCAAAACAGTTAACTTCGTTTTTAACTATCATCTTGACTCTGCCCCTCTGTCTTCTAGTATTCTAGTCAAAGATTTAGGTATTCTTTTCTAAACCTCTCCTTCTTTTGCCACCCATATAAAATCTTTGACTAAAGAAGTGTACAAAAGAATTGGTATCTGTAAGAGGTTGTCGAATTTCTTTAAAGACCCGCTTACCTTTTTGACCCTTTTTAAATCTTTGATTTTATCAAAAATTATGTATGGCATCTGGATCTGGTATTCAGGCAATACGCAAAATTTTATCTTGTTGCAAAAAAAAGTAAACAATTTTTATAAATTTTTAAAATTCAAATTTCCACATAATAATTTGTTGGTTAATAATTCCTCCATTTTCGACTTATCTGTTAATTATCATATTTATATGTACAAAACCTTCTCCCGAATTATTTCAGGCAGCATTTGTGTGCCTGACTTACGTTTCAATCTAGTCGTTCGCCAGTCTAGGTCCAAGAGTCAAAGTAAGGCGCTGTTATCTTTAAGAAAATGGAGAACTAATTTATCGAATATTGATCCGTTTTAAAAATTAAAAGTTAAATTCGACGAATTCTCTTCTGGACAAAAGGAAGTTATCCTTTCTGCTTTCTAGTTTTTAGTTAGTATTAATAATATTACTAATTTATCATATCTTCATAATTAATTTTATTATTATTGCTGTTGTATTGCTACTGTTTTATTATATTAATAATTTTATTAATTTTATTATTTTACTCGCATTTATTTTTTTCTTTTAAATGTATATTCAGTAACCCCGTTTTGGGCTTTTCGCCTGTTGGGGGACAACATCGGGTTTGGACTTCCGGTTTATCTGGTGGTTTCCCCTCCCCTGTTGTTGTCACATTATTATTATTATTATTATTATTATTGTATAGCACTCTCCAGGAATAAAAAACTAGCTCAGGGGAAAATTGCTTCCACCATTTCATCAAAACAGATACAACTAGAACACAAACAACTCTGAATCAAAATATAAAATCTAAGATATAAAATAAAAAAATAAGCCTACTCATGAATAGCAATGAAGTGTTTCCGTAAAAGATGCTTAAAATGATAAGATGAAGCACATTTTGGGCTTTTACACTGAAAAATCACTGATCTTATTTCATATGGCAAATCGTTCCAAGTAGAGATTGCATTATATGGAAAACGTCTAGATTTAAGAGAAGTCATCTTACAGGGTACCACAAAAAGAAATCTCCGAGTTTGTCGAATATTGGTACTGGACGCGAACAAGGCCATAACAAACGCTGCAGGATGGGTGTCATTGCATATCGCCTCCATCAACTCGGATGTAAGGGCCACTTTATTCACAAGTCAGGCAAACAAAATGCCCAGGACCGATGGATTTTAAGGCATTCGAGAATGAAAAGGAAAGCATTTATTTCTAAAGAAGCCTTTCGTTGTTAAGAATTAGATGAGGCTGCTAAGGAAAGCAGGCGTACTTCTAAGGGAAATATATAGTTCAAACTGAATAAAACTACCTGAAAAGTTAAAAGGAGATAGTAGCAATTCCCTATAGATTAGAACATATAAGAATCTTTTAATTTGTAAGCATTCATATTTAATGAAATAAGCGTTAATTGTTGAAGCGGTCTGTGTAAGGGTCAACTTTTCGTCATAAACTATTGACAACGCTTCCTACGTAAGCATATTCCATTGAAGAAATTATTAGCTACTAGCTATTTTTAAAATATGCCTAATTAACTGTTGATAATATAAGGCTTAAGTAATTATATGCCATATCTTAGCATTGAAAGTTTCCAATGGTTTCAAAATGGTATCCTTAAACCACGAATCATGTAACCAATTTCGATTATCAATAATTTTACGTTATATTCATTCATGACACATCATTCCAAGTTGTTTGATATGTTCCATGCCACAACTTAGCATAGAATGTTTCAAATGGACCATAATGGTTCCACTAAACCACGTACCTTTGAACGAATTTCGATTATCATTAACTTTACGATACACTCATTTCTGACACCTCATTCTAAGTCGTTTGATATATTACTTGCCAAATCTTAGCATTGAAGGTTCCAATGAACCATAATGATACGTATCTTTGAACCAATTTGGATTATTTCGTTAATAATTTTACGTTAATTTTACGTTATACCGGATGATTCAAGTCACCTCTTCATCCACGAGAGTTTATGGCTTGGTGCGCGATTTCCAAAAGAGGAATCATTGGGGCGTTCTTTTTTGAGAGCACCGTAACGTCACAAGCCTACCTTAACATGCTGGAAACCTCATCCCCGAGCTGCGAAGGAGACGTAGCTTCGACATCAATGGTTTCAACAGGATGGGGCTAGGCCTCACACTACTACTGAAGTGCTAGACTTTCTCAATCAGAAAATAAGGATATCGTGTCATTTCAAACAGGTTTCCAGATCAATTTGGGGTGGCTTTCTTTGGCCCCCTATGAGTCCTGACCTAAACCTATGTGAATTTTTATCTCTGGGGTTGCTTAAAGACAGTGTGTTCACTACAGCACCAAGAACCCTAGACCAAGCTGCGACAAAGCATCGTCGACTGTTGCACCCTTGTGGATGCATAAATCTTGGATAGAGTTATGAACAATTTCACCATTCGGCTGCGAGCAGTTCAAAACGTTCTTGGTGGCCACATTGAGCATATCATCAAAACTTTTCCACGGGAATAAAAACTCCGAACTGCCTAAAATATCATACTGAAATGCTAAGTTTGTAAACATTAATGGGTCAATAAATCATAGTAAATTAACAGCAAAATAAAACTTTAAAAAATGAATAACAATACAATTAAAAACTTCCTACCCCATTCCCCTTAAGTAAGCAACCCACCCAAAAAATTTAGTCCTTGATCTACATTATTTCCAACTGGCAGAGGACCCGGCGTTGCCCGGGAAAATTATACTTGTTGGCAAGCAGAACAATCTTAAGAAGTTAAATTTTAACTCCAAATCGGTTAAATAATAACCCAAGTAATTTCATAGCCACATATTCTTATTTTAGATATACACTTGATGTTGTTGCAATTCCCACTCTTCTCTCGATGTCTTGAAGCAAAACTTGGCCATTCATCTATTTGTGTAGTCTAGCATCGCCGATATTTCTATTTACGTGCTTACCATTAGAGCACAGAGTTAAAGGAGTGCGTTCCAAGTCGTCTTTTCACTCTTTCTCAACAGTCTGATAACTTTCCTTTATCCCCAGTTACTGATCATTTTAAAGATTTTCAAAAAATCATTAAGTACCAAGAACTCTCAATTCTTAGAAATGCATGCATAACAGGAATTCTATGCATAGTTACATATTGAAAGTATGTACACTGCACAAACTTTGCCTTGCATTGTTGTTCATGTGAAATTTCTCATTAACATTCATTGCCATAACCATAAACATCGATTTTTTATTAATAATTATTATTTTTTCGAAATATGAGGTAGACGGTGACCTTCCTCATGCTTTGCAGTTCAAGTTTGCAAAATTTCAGCAAGATCAGAATAATATTGTAGATTTGTATTAAAAAAACCCCACAGATATCCTTCTTTATCTATCCACTAGCAGAGGACCTGGCGTTGCCCGGGATACTACACATGTTGGTAAGTATAACAATCTCAAGAAGTTAAATAAAACCTCCAACTTGGTGAAATAATAACTCAATCACTAAAAAACTGAGCGAAGGGACTATCCATTCTAAGAAAAATACGAAAAACAAGAATTCTAAGTGATATACCGGGACCAAATAATTTAGACTCACATTTTTCTTGCTCTTGACGTAAAAGCTATTTCTCTATTCGAAACTGCCTTTACCCAGATGTTTCAAATGTCCGTATAGCTTTTTCTGTTTTAGTTGCAGAGTTTCTCTGACCAATACTCGTTCTTTCTCTTTCCTTTCCAGACACAGAAAATTTTTCCAGTCGTCTGGAAGTTTAATACAGAACTCAAGGGAGACACGTGTGACTCATTTTACTCCTCAATAGACGCTGCCTTATTTATGTCCTGTCACTGCATCATCATTTTATGCTCATTATTAATAAGTCTTGAAAACGAATGTTCAATCATCGCATTATCAGCATCTCAGTTTCCAAAATATTCACATTCACTCAGAATATAGTCAACAGATATAAATAATGAAGAAACAAAGAAAACAAATTAAGTAAATAAATAATCTCTATGCTCAGAGAGATTTTCTAAAGAAAAAAAAGCAGAGGAAGTAGAGAGAGAGAGAGAGAAAAAAAAAGGAAAATCATTTTATGAAAAATTTGGATCTCCTATGCTACCAAATAAGCTAGGCGATAACTCCGGCGTGGCTCTGACTCTTTGATTTTTCGATTAAATTTTGCAATATCTTAAAAATAAACACATGTAAATGCTTAGAATTATAACAGTAAAAATTCATAATTAAAAATTCGACAAAAAAATTTTTTTAATGCTCACAATGGAAGTACCTCTCAATGTATGCGTCTGCCAATCTAAATAATTTCTTAGTCATGTAATCTTACTTTTGATGTTCCCAATGATGTTTTTGCAATTCCCTCTCTGATCTCGATGTCTTGAACCAAAACTTGGTCATTCATCTCTTTGTGTAGTCTATTGGTTGCCGGTTCTTCTATTGACATGCTTACCATTTGCTCAATACAGCACGGAGCTAAAGGAGTGCTTTCCTTTTCGTCTTTCCACTCTTTCTCAACAGTCTGCTAACTCTCCATTATCTCCAGATACTGATCATTTTTAAATATTTTCAAAAAATTGTTAAGTACTAAGAACTCTCAATTCTAAGAAAAGCCTGAATGTCATGGTTTACGAGTATGACGCAGTGGAAGGTTGAAATATTAGGCAAATGACAACAGAGTATATTTTTGGTAGAATTTAATTAATAAATGGTTTCTTAAATACATACAAAGAACATAATAACAATGATTGAACGGGCCGCGATCCTACTTAAGCGTAGGAAACGCTAAACCAATAAAGAAATGTTTTGGCCTGCCCGCGGAAACTTTATGGGTTCCGCTCACAATTAAAACAACTCTAAATTAAAATAAACAAATTTTACGGGTCACCTTCGGAAGTAATGAGAGGAGCTTAATCAACTCATTCACCCATTTCCTGACCCACCTGAGGAAAGTGAATCCCAGGTTCACAAGTAAAAAAAAAACAGTTGCTAAGTTTAGTGGAAAGGAAGGACAGTTAGGTCTCAATATCGTCGCCGTCCGACGCGTGCTTTTCTTCAGACCACGGATCCCGGGAACCTGACGAGAACTCAATACATCGGAGCTGAAAGACGCAGCTGCCGGAAACTGGAAAAGAAAATCCAGAGAATTTAGCGGCTAATGAGCCTTAAATTAAGCTTAAGTGCAACCGTTAAAAACAAAAGAGAAATTTGTAGCTTGCGCTGGCTGTAACTAAGACGCCCTGAAACGGGGAACTAAAACAGCGAGCGCAAGACATGATAACGCGCTCATTCGCGCATGAGAGTGTCCAACTCCGTTAGAAATTAGAAATAGAAGTGAGGAACACGAGAAAAATTCACTGACCTGTTGTACGGTACTATATGGCCTAATCCTTGCAGCCAGAACGCCTTCTGTGCCCACGGCGTTATCCAAACGCCTATTTCGTCCGGGATCAACCGTCTATCTAGATTTGGGACGTCTCTCAGTCGCTCGGGGTCCAACCCAGCTGCTACTACTAACGTCCTTGTGAACTGCGTAGATAGGAACTCCGATACGGGTCGTGGGATTCTATCTACTGGCGATGATTGTCTGAACGTGGCTCCGGCGTGTTCCGTCTGACGGACGTCTGTAACGGGCTCTGCAAGTATTACAGGAATTAAACTAATGTTCGATAACGAGGAGTCTACCGTCTTGCTCCTAAATGACTGCGTGGGCGAAATTCTCCTACTCGGACATTCGCTGGCATTCGTCTCCTCTCCCGTTGAAGCATTCGACGGACACGTTGCTTCTCTAGACAGCATCAAGTCCTTTGCTCTCAAAAGCAGGTTTCCGTGTCCTCACTGTTCGGAATCTTTGACACTCTCCACGATCTTTCTTTTTCTCTTTCGCGCGCTCTTTTTCGCGCATCCTCACGCGCCGTTTCCGTCTGGATATCTCACAACGCTCGCGCTCAACGCCTCTCTCGTCTCGCTTATTATTAGGTTGCGTTATAGCAATAGATGGCGTGACCAAAGACCCTTGGTTACGAGTCCTTCGCTTATTACGATAACTGACTTTTAGGCTGTCAGTCGCTGGTGGCGCTTCAGTACTTACAAGCTTGCTCCCTTCTTTTGAAGCAAGAATGGGAGCCTTGGCAGCGACATCTGTCGCCAAACTTGGTGACACTGAATAACAGGAAAAATATGAATAAAGATAACAGGAAACCACTGATCCGTATAAAAGTTTTAAAAGTTTTATATGGATCAGTGGTTTCCTGTTATCTTTATTGAAGTTCGTCCACAGTGTCCGGCTCCAGTTCTCTCTTAAAGGAAATCTATGCATTGTTACAAACTGAACCTTAGTTATTTTGCACTAACTTTGCCTGCATTGTTGGTCATGAGATATATATTGTTGATCCTTGCATATTTTTTGTGAATTGAGTGTTGATACCATTGATGACAAGTACTTTGCCTTGCATTGTTGGTCATGAGTTATTTCTCATTAATATGTCTTGTCTAAGTGGGTGATCTAGAAATTGACAGTGAAGTTCCTATAATTGACACAGGCATGTCAAATATTGGAAATTAGGAAATTACACATAAAGCCATCATGTTTTCTTGATTATTTACCCTATATTCTATATCACCTTAGCACATTTTTGTTCGCTTTTTAAACACAGAAACTATCAATAATTTATACAGGATACTTGTGATACTACATATCTGGGCTATAGTAGTTGACGTTGGATTAAAACAGTTCACACATAGGTCATCTGAAATTCTATTAGTCCTAAAGGTATTTTTTATTGACACACAAATCAATCTGTGACACTGTTGCGCGTTGTGCCGCAAACACTCCGAACGGTGGGACGACATGTTGTTGTTTGCGCTGTTCGCTTTGCATACGTGCCAGTACGAGTCAATCGTGCCTAGCTTTCCTGTGAACACCCAGAGGTCGACACTATAATGCCGACAGCGAATTTATTGGAACAGCTAATGTCCTGCAATATCCTTCGAAATTAGTCGAGGAACTGACGCAGATCCGTGATGCTGTCAGGGCTACGGTCGGGCGGAAGCGCAGACGTCACCTGGCGAAGCTGAATTAAGGACGTGTCGCACGCTCATTGCTTGTGGGAAGTTGTGTCTGGTTGTTGCGCAAAGGAGGACCTAAAAGAAAATTCAGTGCAAAGTTCCTTGGTCCGTATTGAGTGATCTAGCAAATCACTAATGTTGATTATAAATTTCAGGATTCTAGAAGGCATAACCGGATGACTTTTTACGTGGACAGGCTGAAGCCCTGTGTGTTGGACTCAGAGGCGAGAGGGAAGGTGAATCAAAAAGGAGCAGGCACAAGGCGGCGTCGTACGTCAGAGGTGACTGAGGAAGAGGAGGATGAGAAGGATGATGGAGAACTGATTGTAGGGGGGTACCCGTACAGCATGTAATAATGACTCCCAGGAAAGATGACTCCCCAGTCATTAGTATATATATATAATAAACCATTAAGAAAAGACATAACCAAGTACCGAAAGGTTAAACTAAACGATTCGTGGAACTTTATTTTTAATCCGCCCTATGTTAACATTGGAAGTTTCTAATGGACCGTAATGATAACATTAAACAATGTACCTTTGAAATAATCTCAACAATCATTAATATTACGTTATATTCATTCATGACACATCATTCCAAGTTGTTTGATATATTACTTTCCATATTTCAGCATTGAAAATTCCAATGAACGATAATGGTTCCACTAAACCATGTTCCTTGAAACCAATTTCGACTATCGTTAATTTTACGTTATATTCATTCTTGACACATCATTCTAAGTCGTTTGATCTACTTCATACAATACTTTAACAGTGAAAGTTACGATGAACCATAATGATTCCACTAAACCAGGTTATTTGAAACAAATTTGGACTATCAATAATTTTACGTTATATTCATTCATGACGCCTCATTCCAAGTCGTTTGATATATTACATGCCATATTTTAGCATTGAAAGTTCCAATGAGCCATAATGGTTCCACTAAACCAGGTGCTTGAAAACAATTTCGACTACCATTAATTTTACTTTATATTCATTCATGACGCATCACTCCAAGTTGTTTGATATATTACATGCCATATTTTAGCACTGAAAATTTTTGAGGGTGTAATAACAGTACTATTAGAGCACGTGTCATTGTTTCGATTTCAACCATTTTCAAAATGGTTCATTCCCAGAACCTTATTTATTAATTGGCGAAAATGGTAATTTATATCCGCTTCCATCTCGTCATTACGATTTGTTTGATATATTACTTAATATATCTCTCCAATGAAAATTACTACGAGGGGACGTAATGGTACCATTTGTGCACGTGTTATTGAACAGATTTAGATGTTATTTGTGACTGATTCGTGCCATGTACAATGTTCGTCGACTGATGAAAATAACAATGAATATCTGCATCTATTTTGTCATTAAGATTTGTTTGATATATTACTCAATATATCTTCCCATTGAAAATTGCTAGGCGGGAAAATAGAGGTACCATTTGTGCACGTGCCAAGAAACCGATTTAGATAGTATTTGTAACTGGTTCGTGCCATGAACCATATTCATCGACTGACGAAAACAGATTTTGAAATCTTTCATAGCGTCGGAGGAGTTTGAGTTACAGACAGACAGACGGTCAGACAGATTTCCTTACACTGATAGCACAAAGCACCTTTCGGTACTTAATGAGGACTCCGCCCGTCAATATTATATTTATAATTTTAACTCCCCAGTCATTATTATATATATAATTATAACTCTCTATATATAATTATAACTCTCAAATAAAAATTGGATTATCTGAAACTGAATTAAAAATTAATAATATCTGCATGGACCAACAATGTATATCTCATAATCAACAATAAAAGGCAGAATTTGTGCAATATGAATAAATTTCACTTATAACAATGCATTCAATTCCTGTTATTCAGGATTTTCTTAGAGAAGAGAGCTTTTAGTACTTAACAATTTCTGGAAAATTTTAAAAAATGATCAGTAACTGGAGATAATGAAGAGTTTACTTTACTTTCCTTTCCATTTTTTATTAATACTTTAGTTTACGTTAACTCCGGATGAGTCTTCTTCTAGGTCCGCGTTTTCAATTTTGTTTGTGTTATGACATTTTTTCCTTTATATTTCAATTAATTTTCCTCTCAAGGTTTCCTTATAATTTCATTGTTATTGGTTCCTTATCCAACCATTCTCGTTTCAATGTCGCCACTGTACAATTTATTTATTTACTATTTGTTATTTCTTCATCCAATCATGTTCACATTCTGTACCATATTTTCTGTATATAAAGGCTTATGTCCTCTTGTGTGTATCCTTGATAAAGCCGGGAATAAATGGCGAAACTAGTCGGAAACTCTGTTCTCCCTTTGTTGTGTTGTAAAGTCTCTACCAATTTTATCTAAATTATTTGGTCCCGGTATATCACTTAGAATTCCTGTTTTTCGTATTTTTCTTACAATGGATAGTCCCTTTGCTCTGTGTTGTATTGATAGAGTTATTATTTCACCAATTGGAAGTTATAATTAATTATTTGGAGAATGTTCTGTTTACCTACAAGTATAATTATCCAGGGCAACACCGGGTACTTCTGCTAGTGATCTTCTTTCTATCATCTTTATTTATAAAAAAGGATGTTTGTTTGTTTGTGGGTTTGTTGCAGTTTCATACCGATCATAATAAGATTTCGCATACATTACCTTCAAAGCATGAGGAAGTTCACTGTCTACCTCAGATTTCGAAAAACTAATAAATATTGATGAAAAAAATCGTTATTTATAGTTCTGGCAGGGCATTTTAATGAGAAATATCTCATGACCAACAATGCACGACAAAGTTTTTGCAACAATAAGTATCAACACTGGTATCAACACGCAATTCACAAACACTCTGCACAGACCAACAATATATATCTCATGACCAAAAATGCAAGGCAAAGTTTGTGCAATATAGAATTCAATGCATAGGATTCCTGTTATTCAGGCTTTTCTTAGAGAAGAGAATTTTTAGTACTTAACAATTTCTTGAAAATATTTAAAAATGATCAGTAACTGGAGATAATGTGTTAGCAGACTATTGAGAAAGAGTGAAAAACGATAGAGGAAGCACCCCTTTAGCTCCATGCTGTATTGAGCAAATGGTTAGCAAGTAAATAGAAGAATCGGTGACCGCTAGACTACACAAAGTAATAAATAGCCCATTTTTGCTTCAAGACATCGAAAGAAGAAAGGAAATTCCAACAACATTAAGTGTACATCTTACGTAAGTAATCTTAAAGTAAGATTACGTGAGTAAAAAATTATTTAGACTAGAAGGCATCCTTTTCTGAGCCTTTTAAAATTATTTTTTCGATAAATCAAGTCCGGGTATATCACTTGGAATGGATTTTTTCAGTAAACAGGTAAATTCCTGTCTTTCGGATTTTTCTTAGAATGCATAGTCCCTTCGCTCTATGTTGTAGTGATTGTATTATTTAACCAATTAAGAGATTTAATTTAGCTTTTTGAGGTTGTTCTGTTTACCTACAAGCATAATTATCCCAGGCAACGCCGGGTCCTCTGCTAGTCTTTATATATATATATAAAAAAGGATGTCTGTTTGTTTGTGGGTTTGTTTGTGGGTTAGTTTGTGGGTTAGTTTATTTGTTTGCTTTTTATACTAATCTATGGTTTTATTCCGATCTTGATAAAATTTCGAATACATGACTTTCAAAGCATGAGGAAGGTCACTGTCTACCTCGGATTTCGAAAAAATAATAATTATTGATAAAAAATCGATATTCTAGGTTATGGCAGGCCATATGAATGAGAAATATCTCATGACCAACAATGCAAGGCAAAGTTTGTGCAATAACAGGTATCAACAATGGTGTCGACACGCAATTCCCACTACGCTTGGACCAGCAACAGATATGTCATGACCAACAATGCAATGCAAACTTTGTGCAACAATAGGCTCGTCGTGTTCTCATCAACAATGGTATCAACGCGCAATTCACCAATAACAATGAGTACAAAATGATCATGCAATGATAAAGCAATCCTTTCCAAGATTTATAAAAATGAACGCAAAATGATGATGCAATAAGGATAAGTTTCAATTTGTAAGAATGCATAGAATTCCTGTTATTCAGCTTTTTCTTAGAAAAGAGAGTTCTTAGTACTTAACAATTTCTTGCAAATCTTTAAACATGATCAGTAACTGGAGATAATGATAAGTTAGCAGCCTATTAAGAAACAGTGAAAAGACGACAGAAGAAACACTCATTTAGCTCCGTTCTGTATTGAGCAAATGGGAAGCAAGTAAATAGTAGAATCGGCGACCGCTAGACTACACAAAGTGATGAATGGCCAAGTTTTACATCAACACATCGAGCAAAGAGTGGAAATTGCAACAACATCAAGTGTACATCTGAAGTAAGATTACGTGAGTTAGAAATTACTGCAGAGTTTCATCCTTTAAATTTTTTTTTTCGAATTTAAATTAAGAATTTTTACTGTATTAATTCTAAGCACTTTCATGTGTTTATTTTTAAGATATTGCAATATTTAATTTAATTTTTTGAGATTGTTGTGTTTACCTACATGTGTAATTATCCCGGGCAATACCGAGTACCTTTGCTATTCTCCATATATAAAGGAGGATGTTTGTCTGTGTTTTTGTTTGTGGGATTGTAAGTTTGTTTGTTTGTTTTTTATACAAATCTATAGTTTTATTCCGATCTTGATAAAATATCGCATACATGACCTTCAAAGCATGAGGAAGGTCACTGTCTACCTCAGATTTCGAAAAAATAATAGTTATTGATAAAAAATCGATTTTCATGGTTATGGCAGGGCTTATTAATGAGAAATATCTCTTGACCAACAATGCAAGACAAAGGTTTTGCAACAATAACAATCAACAATAGTATCAACACGCAATTCACAAACACTCTGCACGGACTAACAATATATGTCTCATGACCAAGAATGCAAGGCAAAGTTTGTGCAATATAGAATTCACTGCATAGAATTCCTGTTATTCAGGCTTTTCTTAGAAAAGACAATTCTAGCTACTTAACAATTTTTTGAAAATCTTTAAAAATGATCAGTAAATGGAGATAATGAATTAACAGACTATTGAGAAAGAGTGAAAGACGATAGAGGCATCACTCCTTTAGCTCCGTGCTGTATTGATCAAATGAAATGGTATGCAAGAGGTCCATCTTTAATTTATCTTTTTGAGGTTGTTCTGTTTACCTACAAGCGTAATTATCCCAGGCAACGCCGGGTCCTCTGCTAATCTAAATATATAAAGAAGGATTTTCGTTCGTGCGTTTGTTTGTGTGTCTTGAATACAAATCTACAGTTTTATTCCGATCTTGATGAATTTTGCATACTTGATCTTCAAAGCATGAAGAAGGACACTGTCTACTTCAGATTTCGGAAAAATAATGAATATCGATAAAAAAATTGATGTTAATGGTTAAGGCAAGGCATATTAATGAGAAATATCTCATGACCAACAATGCAAGGCAAATTTTGTACAACAATAGGTATTAACAATGCTATCAGCACGCAATTCACAAACACTCTGCATGGACCAGCAACAGATATGTCATGACCAACAATGCAAGGCAAACTTTGTGCAACAGTAGGCCCGTAGTATTCGCATCAATAATGGTATCAACGCGCAATTTATCAATAACTATGAGAACAAAATGATGATGCAATGATAAAGCAATCTTCTCCAAGAATTATAACATTGAACATAAAATGATGATGCAATATGGATAAGTTTCAATTTGTAACAATGCATAGAATTCCTATTGTTAAGGTTTTTCCTAGAAAAGAGAGTTCTTAGTACATAACAATTTCTTGCAAGTCTTTAAACATGATCAGTGACTGGAGATAATGTAGAGTTAGCAGACTATTGAGAAAGAGTGGAAAGAAGACAGAGGGAGCAATGCTTTAGCTCCGTGCTGTCTTGACCAAATGGGAAGCAAGTAAATAGAAGAATCGGCGACCGCTAGACTACACAAAGTGATGAATAGCCACGTTTTGCGTCAACACATCGAGAGAAGAGTGGAAATTGCAACAAGATGAAGTGAAGGAGAGGTCCATCCATTGTAAGCCTTAAAAATTTTTATTTCGATTTTTCATCAAAAATTTTTCCCGTTTTAATTCTAAGCATTTTCCTGTGTTTATTTTTAAAACTAGAAGAGGTACCCGGCGTTGCCCGGGATAATTACACTTGCACAAACTTTTCCTTTCATTGTTAGTCATGAGATATATATTGTAGGTTCATGCAGTGTGTTTGTGAATTGCGTGCTGATACCATTGTTGATACCTATTGTTGTACCAACTTTGCCTTGCATTGTTGGTCTTGAGATATTTTTCATTAATATGCCTTGCATAACCATGAATATCGATTTTTATCGATATTTATTATTTTTCCAAAATCTGAGGTAGACAGTGACCTTCCTCATGCTTTAAAGGTCATGTATGCGAAATTTTATCAAGATCGGAATAAAACTGTAGATTTGTATAAAAAACATACAGACAAACAGACTCACAGACCCACAATCATCCTTCTTTATATATATAGATAAAGATATTGCAAAATTTAATTTAACTTTTTGAGATTCTGTTTACCTGTGTAATCTGTTTACAAGTGTAATTATCCCGGGCAACGCTCGGTACCATTGCTAGTCTATATATATAAAGAAGGATGTTTGTGGGTTTGTGGGATTGTTTCTTATACAAATCTACAGTTTCATCTATCTGATGAAATTTTGCATACTTGACCATCAAAGCATGAAGAAGATCGCTGTCTACCTCAGATTTCGGAAACAAAATAATTATCGATAAAAAATCGATATTCATGGTTATGCCAGGGCATATTAATGAGAAATATTTCATGACCAACAATGCAAGGCAAAGTTTGTGCAACAATATGTATCAAACATGGTATCAAACACGCAATTCCCAAACACTCTCCACTGATCAACAATATATCCCATAACCAACAATGCAAGGAAATATTTATGCAACAACAGTTATCAACAATGGTGTCAACACGTAATGCAACAACATTAGGTAGGGATCAACAATATACAGGGTGTTTCAAAATTATGTACAATAATTTTAGTGACATATTCTTCAGGTCAAAAGAAGACAAAAATGTTCTATAGCACTTTGTCTGGAAACGATTTATTTACGCGCTACAGCCAACTAAACCCGTGGCTCCAAATTACAGGAATTGTTCAAAGAGTTGCATGAGCGACCGTCTGATATCATGAGAGTTGCTTCGGCTCGTTGCATGAGCGACCGTCTGATGTCATGGAAGAGTTCATCGCCAGCATTACGAACGGTTTGGCATGCATTTTCAATTCGTTGTCGCAGATCCATAATGTTAGGAACTTCTGTGCTGTAGACGATCGTTTTCACATGACCTCACAGAAAAAAGTCCAAGGGATTAAGGTCGGGTGATCTTGCAGGCCAGGCTACCGGTCCACCTCGACCTATCTACCGATTAGTGTATGCAGCATTAAGGTGTGCTCGCACAACATCTGCCCAATGGTGCTGGTTATGAGAATTTACGATTCCTGTCCGGGTGAAGGTTGTTTCCTCCGTGAAAAGTATCTGGCTGAGACAACTAGGGTCTGCAGCATGATGACGTTGTATCCATTGGCAAAATCGTTGTCGGTGTGGATAGGCCGTTGGCTTCAGTGCCTGAACCAGTTGCAGGTGGTATGGATGCAAAAGCTGACGGTGAAGAATGCGCCAAACAGATGAGTGCGGAATGTGTACCATGGAAGAAATACGACGGGTGCTTGTCTGTGGTTCATCATGTATGATGTCAATTATCACATCCTCCTCATCCGGAGAATGTGCTACAGGCCGCCCTTGTCCTGTTTGACGGCCAAAGGAACCACGCTCCCTCAAATGTCTGTCAACAGATACAAATGTTCGATTATTTGGCAAACGTCTATTCGGAAAGCGTTCTTGGTAGAGTCTTCTTGTTTCCACAGCATTTCCGTCCGCAAGACCATACATTAGGTGCATGTCAGTGTATTCTACACTGGAATACGTGTACATGACTTTTTTTTTACGTAAATCTTAATGCGTATGTCAAAGCACGCAAACGTTCTGAATTGATATTCCTAGTGGATGTACAGTAGTGAAACTACAGTAATGGAAACAACCGTACACAACTAATGGAACAACCCTAAAGTAGGTTTAAATGGAACAAACCACTCAACCTAGTGTTGGGTCGAAACGCTGGAACTGCTAAAATATCGTCCGCTAACTACCGTGCTTCCCTACTGTATGTTATTGGATTACTCGCAAACAAATCGTTTCCAGACAAAGTGCTATAGAACATTTTCGTCTTCTTTTGACCTGAAGAATATATCACTAAATTTATTGTACATAATTTTGAAACACCCTGTATATCTCATGACCAACTATGAAGGGCAAAGTTTGTGCAATATTGATAAATTTCAATTTGTAACAATGCATAGAATTCCTGATATTCAGGCTTTTCTTAGAAAAGAGAGTTCTTAGTACTTAAGAATTTCTTGAAAATCTTTAAAAGTGATCAATAACTGGAAATAATGGAAAATTAGCAGACTATTGAGAAAGGGTGCAATGACGACAGAGGAAGCACAGCTTTAGCTCCGTGCTGTATTGAGCAAATGGTGAGCATGTCAATAGAAGAATTGGCAATCGCTAGACTACACAAAGAGTTGAATAGCGAAGTTTTAATTCAAGACTTCGAGAGAAGAAAGGGAACTGCAACAACTGCCCGTCTCCTGTTCCATCTTCATGTAGTAATCCCAAGATTGTCATGAATTATTCTGGAGACTGTTGCCTGTGAAATACCTTTCCTTTGGGTTAGACTTCTCTGTGTGGGGGGATTTTCTTTCAGCACTTCAGACCGGATTTCTCGCACAAGCTGAGCTGGGCGTGGTGGCTGGGGCTTGTTCCTGGTCTGCTTCTCTGCTCGTCCACGTTCATTAGATGGTCGCAATTTGTTCTTTTTGATTATTCGACCCACAGTCGCTTTGGAGACCACAATACCATTTCGTTTGCATAATTCCACAATGCACGAAAGACTGAAGTTAGTGTCGCAAAGGCCAAACATATACCCTTCCCAAAAAGCTGTGATTTTTGAAGCCATGTTTCAGCACGAAATGTCCCAAATAACAGCAACAAGTGTACACAAAGCTAATCCCCATGAATAGTGGACGAGTCATGCAAATCACGTTCCGTCAAGGTCATACGCGGCGTTTAAAGTCGTCTCATTTTATCTGAATCAACCCTCCGTAGAGCAACAGGGTATAAGAGCTTCTGCGACAAGGGCAAGAAAAACTTAAGTCTAAAGTATCCGGTGATGCTTCGCAGTGGTGAGGCAAGTCAAGAGGAGTTTAGATAAAGTCCTGCTATATCACCTAGACTACCTGTTTTTCGTATTTTTAGTAGAATGGATAATCTCTTTGTTTTGTGTTGTATTAATTGAGTTATTATTTAACCAATTGGGGGTTATAATTTAATTTTTTGAGACTGTTCTCTTTACTACAAGTGTAATTATCCCGGGCAACGCCGGGTAACTCTGCTAGTTCCTATATATAAACAAGGACTTTTGTTTGTGGGTTTGTTTGTTTGTTTCTTATGCAAATCTGCAGTTTTATTCCCGAACTTGATGAAATTTTGCATACTTGACCTTCAAGGCATGAGGAAGGTCACAGTCTACCTCAGATTTCGGATAAATAATAATTATTGATTAAAAATCATTTGTTTATGGTAAGGCATATTAATGAGAAATATCTCATGACCAACAATTCAAGGCAAGGTTTGTGCAACCATACTTATCAACAATGGTATCAACACGCAATTCACAAACAGTCTGAACGGACTAATAATATATATCTCATGACCAACAATGTAAGGAAAAGTTTCTGCAACAATAGGTATCAACAATGGTGTCAACACGCAAGGATCAACAATGTATGTCTCATGACCGACAATGCAAGGCAAAGTTTGTGCAATATAGAATTCATGCATAGAATTCCTGTTATTGAGGCTTTTCTTAGAAAAGAGAATGCCTGGACGTCAGAAGACGCAGCTGGCGGTAACTAGAAAAAGAAAACCCAGACAAATGAATGACTAATAAAGCCATGAATTGGATTTAAGCGCACCTGCGATACGAGCGTTGAGTTTGCGCTGGCTAGAACAATATACCCTAAACGGGAGTTAGGAATAGCGAGCACAAACTAGGTATACGCGCTCAATTACGCATGAGAGTGTCTATAATGTCGGAAACCAAGAAACGCAGTGAGAGACACAAGAAAAATCCACTCACCTGTTGTATGAAGCGATGTGGCCTAGCCCGTGCCGCCAGAACGCCTCCTGCGTCCACGGTGTTATCCACACGCCGAGTTCGTCCGGCACCAAGCAGCTGTCCAGGTTTGGAATGCTTCGTAGATACGTTGGCTCTAATCCAGCGGCCACCACCAATGTTCTTGTAAACCACCTATTCCGAAGCTGCGACACAGGACGTGGGATTTTAATTGCTCGCGTCGATTCCCCGCATGTGGCTCTGGCGACTTCGGCGTGACGAACGTCTATATCAGCTCCTGCAAGGATTACGGGATTTAAAGTAATGTTCGTTAGCGCTGAGACTACGGACGTATCCTCCAATGACCGCGCAGGGAAAACTTTTCTATTCGAGCACTGGCTGGCTGGCGACTCCCTCTCCCGTTGAAGCATGAGACGGGGGCGTCGGTTCCCTCAACGGCATAAAAATCCTTGCTGTCGCAAGCAGGTTTTTATCCACTGGATTTAACCGTATCCTCACTCTCTGGTTTTCACGACACTCTCCTCGATCAAACTTTTTGTCTCTCGCGCCTTCTTTTTCGCGCATGCTACCGCGCCGTTTCCTTTTCGGTCTCTTACAATGCTCGCCCTCAATGCCTCTATTGTAACGCTTATTATCACGCTGCGTTATGGCCCTAGATGGCATGACAAACGTCTCTTTCTTACGAGCCCAACGCTTGGCACGATAATGGACTTTGAGGCTGTCAGTCGCTGGTGGCGCTGCAATACTTACAAGCTTGCTCCCTTCTTGCGAAGCAAGAATGGGAGCCTTGGCAGCGGCATCTGTCGCCAAACTTGGTGACATGCTCGCCCCCCCTCATCAAAGATGGGATCTTTGGAACCACTATCTAGGGGCTTTCCTCTCTTTTTGACTTGACGCACCTTAGCGGCTCGCCCTAACTCTAACACTTGCGAATTCTTATTCTTTTCTACTGCTTCTTCTTTATCAGGGGCCCTACGTCTTTGTTCCGCAAAAAACTTCGTGATAAGATCTTTACAACGATGTAAATTAGTTTGGGGTTCCCACGAAGGTTGGGGATAACCTACCTATTGGATTAAGAACTCTCTATTAGGGGGTTTTCCCCTAACGTCTTTAATAGATTGTACTTTGTAGACGTTAGGATATAACGGGTCTGTTATAGGACCCGGGCGTTTGGCCGTAAAGTCCGACGGCTGCCCAATACTACTCCTATGTTTTTTAAGATAGAAGCAGTGGAGTATTCTGGTGCCTCCCCATTTACGAGGAATCTTGACGCGCGCCGAAACCTTATTAATAACTTTAATAATGGTAAACGGGCCTATATATTTGGCATACAATTTTTTGCCTACTTTATGTTTAATAGGTCGGAGCCGAGCGGACGCCACCCAAACCTTTTCACCCACCTTGAGCTGCCACTGGGTGTGTCGTTTGTCGTACCATTTTTTGTAATTGCGGTTGGCCTTCTGAATGTTGTTACGAGCTTGCCGAAGAATTTTAATGAGATGAGCCACATACGAGCCCTTATGCTGGCTCGCATTGGCATAACGCTTAATCGATGGTGGGATTGCAATTTCCCTACCCAAATCAGCAAAGTAAGGGGACATTTTGGTGGCCTCCGACACCGAGGCGATGATAGCTATTTCTGCTACCGTAAGATATTCATCCCAGTCTGTTTTCTCTAAATTTATATAGTTCCGGAGGACCTGAATAACCGTCTGGTTTGTCCTCTCGGACTGGCTGTCAGACTGGGGATGATAGGCACTAGAAAACTTTAATGATGTCCCTAGTGCCTTGAAGATGAACCGCCAGAGGTCGGCATTAAACCGAACGTCCCTGTCTGAGATGATGGCTTGAGGGAAGCCATGAATCTTTATGACCTCGTCAACTAATAACCTGGCCGTTTCTTCGGCTGTGATGTTGATGTGGCAGCGTATTAGACGGACTCTCTTAGTGAGTTTGTCTGTCACCGTAAGCAGTGCATCATGTCCCTTCGCCGACCGGGGAAGGGGAAGGACGAAATCTATCGCAATTGTGTGCCACCGGTACGGGGGCACTTCTAAAGGCTGCAGGTTACCGTATGTTTTTTTCCGTTCCATTTTATTAGCTTGGCATTCCGGACAAGTTGTAACATACGCAGCTATGCTGCGAAACATATTGGTCCACCAAAACTGCTGTCGAATTCTTCGAAGCGTTTTGTGCACCCCCAAGTGACCCGCAGTGGGGTCCTTATGCATAGCTACCAAAATTTTATTCAACAATTTGCTTAAGGTCGGTAGAACTAATATTTTGCCCAGCCGATAACTCTTATAAATCAGCCCATTCTCGAGACTATAGGGGGCTTTCATTTTTTCTAAGAGTGTTCTAGTCGGCTTGCATTTACGATAACCCTCTTGTATCTCTTTGGTTAGCCCTTCAGTCAGACCCCATGTTGAGGTGGCCGCTAAAACCGATGCGACCTTACTCGACATCTTGATTGAATGGTTATCCTTATTTTTAATAATCTCCGCTATCTCCATTAGCTGGAGTAATGTGCTGGTCTGGTTACTGACTAAAGCAGCTTGCCTGTCAGCCGGAAACGCCTGCTGATACCATTGCATTTTTAGACTCTCGGGATAACTAGGTAACTGATTGGCCAATAACAAAAAACATTTGTTAAACTGTTTTATGTTTTGACTTTTGAACTTAATCTGTTCAAGAGACTTACATATAGACTTTTCGAGTCTAAACTGATCTTGCTCTTTAGCATTACTGTCGGCGACCTTATTTTTTTTATTCACCATTGTGGGGGACTAAAGAGGTACTGAATATATGTAAGGTACCTTTGCGTTGCAAAACAATAGCCGACAATATCCTATGATTAGGGCTTTGCCTAAATTACCACTCTAACACGTTGAGTGAAAAGGAAAAATTTTTTTTTAAAATTCTAATTCACCCAACAAAAGCCTACTAATACGGAAAACTTGCCTGCCGCGAACAATAGCTTCGCCTATCAAAAGTTTATACTCTGGCAGACTACTAACGGGCATAAAGGAAGTCGTTGAGCATGTACTGAACGATGCGCAAACTCTTCTTCTAAAAAAAACAATCTGCTACGCTAGACCTTTGGACAGAAACAAAGGTAGCGAACCGCACAAGAGAAGAAGAGTAGGTAAGTAATTGGAAAAGGGGGAAAAAAAAATACAGTTTTCTACCAACGAAAACGAACAATTGCTGCAAGAACCAGTCACAATGTAAAATTGTATGATTCAGGCAAGAACACAACGCATAGAACGCGTCGTGTGGACCCTTTGCTTCGTATAAAAACAGGAGGGGGCCACATTAACCTCCAGAAACATATTTAAAGCAGTTTACAAGACAAAGGATATGTAAAATTTATATTGTCTCCTTTTCTTTTTTTTTTTTTCCTTTCTCCAGAATACCTTTAGAGTGGATTGGGTGGGAAAATAAAAACGGATTAATTCTTCGGGCGAAACCACGCGTTGCTACCACGCCTACCAAAAGTTTATACTCTGTGTCATGGACTAAGAGTATGTCGCAGTGGAAGATAGAATTAAATGGAAGAGGACAACAGAGTAAAAAGACTACCTTTTTGGTAGTGTTTATTATTCAAAAAGGTTTCTTATAAATTAAAAAAAAAGAACAAATATTAAATGGGCTTCGATCCTACTTAAGCGTAGGAAACGCTGGACCAAAAAAACAAATCGTTATGGTTTGCCCGCGGACACTTATCGTGCTCCGCTCACAAATAAAATAACATTACGTTAATATGACGAAATTTTATGGGTCATCTTTGGGAGTGATGAGAGGGACTTAGCCGGCTCCATACACCCGGTCCCAGGCCCACCTGAGGAATGATAATCCCAGGTTCACAAGAAAAAAAAAATAATTGCTTGTTTAGTGCAACGGGAAGACAATTAGGGGTTCAATGACAATACCGTCCACACGCGCTCTTCTCTAGACGGGGGTCTCAGGAAATGAGGAAGGGAACTCAATGCCTGGACGTCGGAAGACGCAGCTGGCGGTAACTAGAAAAAGAAAACCCAGACAAATGAATGACTAATAAAGCCATGAATTGGATTTAAGCGCACCTGCGATACGAGCGTTGAGTTTGCACTGGCTAGAACAATATACCCTAAACGGGAGTTAGGAATAGCGAGCACAAACTACGTATACGCACTCAATTACGCATGAGAGTGTCTATAATGTCGGAAACCAAGAAACGCAGTGAGGGACACAAGAAAAATCCACTCACCTGTTGTATGAAGCGATGTGGCCTAGCCCGTGCCGCCAGAACGCCTCCTGCGTCCACGGCGTTATCCACACGCCGAGTTCGTCTGGCACCAAGCAGCTGTCCAGGTTTGGAATGCTTCGTAGATACGTTGGCTCTAATCCAGCGGCCACCACCAATGTTCTTGTAAACCACCTATTCCGGAGCTGCGACACAGGACGTGGGATTTTAATTGCTCGCGTCGATTCCCCGCATGTGGCTCTGGCGACTTCGGCGTGACAAACGTCTATATCAGCTCCTGCAATGATTACGGGATTTAAAGTAATGTTCGTTAGCGCTGAGACTACGGACGTATCCTCCAATGACCGCGGAGGGAAAACTTTTCTATTCGAGCACTGGCTGGCTGGCGACTCCTCTCCCGTTGAAGCATGAGACGGGGGCGTCGGTTCCCTCGATGGCATAAAAATCCTTGCTGTCGCGAGCAGGTTTTTATCCACTGGATTTAACCGTGTCCTCACTCTCTGGTTTTCACGACACTCTCCTTGATCAAACTTTTTGTTTCTCGCGCCTTCTTTTTCGCGCATCCTACCGCGCCGTTTCCGTTTTGGTCTCTTACAACGCTTGCCCTCAACGCCTCTATTGTAACGCTTATTATCACGCTGCGTTATGGCCCTAGATAGCGTGACAAACGTCTCTTTCTTACGAGCCCAACGCTTGGCACGATAATGGACTTTGAGGCTGTGAGTCGCTGGTGGCGCTGCAATACTTACAAGCTTGCTCCCTTCTTGCGAAGCAAGAATGGGAGCCTTGGCAGCGACATCTGTCGCCAAACTTGGTGACACCTAGCTTATTTGGTACAACATCAGATCCAAACATTTCATAAAAATGCATTTTGATTATATTCTGTTAGAATGCGTATATTGTTGGAACTGAGATGTTGATAATGCGACGACTGAACGTTCATTTCCAAGAATCAGTATTATTGTTTATAAAATGATGATGCAATGGGTGACTTTCGGTGAAAATCATGAACGTTTGCCAAAAGTGTGCACGAACCTGTAAATTCACCCATTTGGGTGACTTTCGATAAAAATCATGAAAGTTTGGCAAAATTGTGCACAGAACATTAATAAGGCAGCGTCTATTGATGATGCGAAGGAGTCACGCATTCCATATCAAACGTCCAGACGACTGGCAAAAAGTTATGTGCCTGGAAAGGAAAGAGAAAGAACGAGTATTGGTCAGAGAAACTCTGCAACTAAACTAGAAAAAGCTATACGGGCATTTTAAACATCTGAGCAACGGGAGTTTCGAATAGACCAAGAGCTTCTACGTCAAGAGCAAAGGAAACTTTGGTCCCGGTATATCACTTGGAATTCCGGTTGTTCGTATTTTTCGTAGAATGGATAATCCCTTTGCTCTGTGTTGTATTGATTGAGTTATTTTTTAACCAACTGGGAGTAATAATTTAATTTTTTGAGATTCTTCTGTTTACCTACAAGTGTACCTAAAGAAGGATGTATATATTTAAAGAAGGATGTTTGTTTGTTTGTTTGTTATATCAATCTACAGTTTTATTCCGATCTTGATGAACTTTTGCATACTTGACCTTCAAAGCATGAGGAAGATCACTGTCTACCTCAGATTTCGGAAAAATAATAAATATCGATAAAAAATTGATATTCATGGTTATGGCAAGGCATATTAATGAGAAATATCTCATGACTAACAATGCAAGGCAAACTTTATGCTACAATAGGTATCAACAAATGTGTCAGCACCCAATTCACACTATGCTCGGACCAGCAACAGATATCTCTTGACCAACAATGCAAGGCAAAGGTTGTGCAACAATAGGCCCGTGGTGTTAGCATCAACAATGGTATGAACGCGCAATTCACCAATAACAATGAGCACAAAATGATGATGCAATGATAAAGCACTCCTTTCCAAGAATTATAACAATGAACATAAAATGATGATGCAATATGGAAAAGTTTCAATTTGTAAGAATAACATTGTTGTTGTTCAGGCTTTTCTTAGAATTGAGAGCTCTTGGTACATAAAAATTTCATGAAAATCACTAAAAATGATCAGTAACTGGAGATAATGGAGAGTTAGCAGACTATTGAGAAAGAGTAGAAAAACGACAAAGAAAGCACTCCTTTAGCTCCGTGCAGCATCGAGCAAATGGGAAGCAAGTAAATAGAAGAATCGGCGACTACTAGACTACATAAAGTGATGAATGGCCAAGTTTTGCTTCAACACATCTAGAGAAGAGTAAAAATTGCAACAACATCAAGTGTACATCTAGAGTAAGATTACGTGAGTAAAAAATTATTTAGACTAGATGGCATCCTTCCATTATGAGCCTTTAAAATTTTTTTTTCGAAATTTCAATAAGAATTTTTACTGTATTAAGTGTAAGCATATTCATGTGTTTATTTTTAAGATATTGCAAAATTTAATATAATTTTTTGAGATTGTTCTGTTTACGTACAAGTATAATTATCCCGGGCAACGCCGGGTAACTTTGCTAGTCTTTCTATATATACAAAGAAGGATGTTTGTTTGTTTGTTTCTTGTACAAATCTACAGTTTTATTCCGATCCTGATGACGTTTTGCATACTTGATCTTCAAACCGGGAGGAAGGTCACTGTCTACATCACATTTTGAAAAAATAATAACTATTGATAAAAAATCGATATTCATGGTTATGGCAAGGCATGGTTATGGCAAATTATCTCATGACTAACAATGCAATACAAAGTTTGTGCAACAATAAGTATCAACAATGATATCAACACGCAATGCACCAACATTAAGCATGTATCAACAATATACATGTATATCTCATGACCAACAATGAAAGGCAAAGTTTGTTTAATGTAGATAATGTTGAATATGTAACAATGCATAGAATTCCTGTTATTCATGCTTTTCTTAGAAAAGAGAGTTCTTAGTACTTAATTTCAGGAAAATCTTTAAAAATGATCAGTAAATGGAGATAATGGAGAATTAGCAGACTAATGAGAAAGAGTGGAAAGACGACAGAGGAAGCACTCTTTTAGCTCCGTGCTGTATTGAGGAAATGGTAAGCAAGTAAATAGGAGAATCGGCGACTGCTAGACTACACAAAGTGATGAATGGCCAAGTTTTGCTTCAAGACATCGAGAGAAGAGTGGAATTGCAACAATATCACGTGTACATCTAAAGTAAGATTATATGAGTAAGAAATTATTTAGACTAGCAGTGGCATCCTTGGAGAGGTCCATCCCTTGTGAGCCTTTAAAAATTTTTTTTTGGAATTTTTCATTAAGCATTTTTACTGTATTAATTCTATACGTTATAATGTGTTTATTTTAAGATATTGCAAAATTTAATCAAAAAAAAAAAAAAACAAACCAAAGAATCACAGCCACGCCGTGGTTTATCACCTAGCTTATTTGGTAGCAGAGCAGACCCAAACATTTCATGAAAATACATTTTGACTATATTCTGTGGAAATGTGAATATTTTGGTAACTGAGATGCTGTCAATGCTTTGATTGAACGTTCATTTCCAAGAATTATTAATAATAAGCATATAATGATGATGAAGTCACAGGACATTCATTCATTCAGCATCTATTGATTTGGCAAAGGAGTCACGCATATCAATCGTGCACACAACTAGCAAAAATTCATGTCTGGAAAGGTAAGAGATAGAACGAGTATTGGTCAGAGAAACTCTGCAACTAAAACAGAATAAGCTATACAGGTATTTGAAACATATGACCAACGGGAGTTTCGAATAGAGTAAGAGGGTATACGAGTTTCGAATAGAGTAAGAGCTAGTACGTAAAGGGCAAGAAAAAACTTGAGTCTAAAGTATCTGGTAATGCTCCGCAGTGATGAGGCAAGTCCAAAAGAGTTTATATAAGTCCTGATATAGCACCTAGAATTCCTATACATCGTATTTTTCGTAGAATGGATATTCCCGTTTCTCTGTGTTGTATTGTTTGTGTTATTATTTAATCAATTGGTAGTTGTAATTTAATTTTTGGAGATTGTTCTGTTTACCTACAAGTATAATTATCCCGGGCAATGCCGGGTACCTCTGCTATTAATAAATAAAATCGGTCCACTCCCATGTATAGTGCAAGGACCATAGAAAATGAAGGTGTTTTCCAGTAGAGATCATGAGATCTTGGCCAACAAATTGTTCGTAGAAAAACTTGGATTTTTAACGATTGTTTTCCTACTTGCAAAATTCATCCAATTCTTCCTACCTACTTCTTGTCATAGTAAACAGAATAGCAGTTTTCTTCTTGGAAGATAACCTATCCTAGGGTATCGGTTAATCGTCTCTGTTACAAGATTCAGGACTAACAAAGAGAATCGGCGAATAGGGCCTAGAAGATTTATGTCAAAGTGGTTAGGTTAGGTTAGTTTAGGTTAGGTTAGGAATTAATCAGGCTAAAAATTGACAGTCTAGTACCTCTATTTGACACAGCCAGATCAAATATTGGAAATTAAGAAGTTACACTCTAAAACCATCATGTTTCCTTCATAATTTATCCTACATTCTGTATCACATTACCATTATTTTTGTTCGTTTTTTAAACACAGAAATTATCAATATTATACAGGTATATACAGGATACTAGTGACACTACATATCTGGGTTCTAGTAGTTGACTTTGGATTAAAACAGTTCACATATTGGTCATCTAAAATTCTATTAGTTCTAGAAGTATTGTCCACTGATCACGCAAGAAGTTTCACGTAAAGTTAATAACGAATACTGCATAACATTCAGGAAATAAATTCAAGTATTCAAACCCTCGCGTAGAGGTTCATTACAATGATTTTTCGACTCGGTAAGGCATTGAACAATCAACATGTGTTTGCGACCATAATAGGGTGAAAAGTTCCTAGTTTTTTGCTTTTCTGGGAAGCCTAACACATTGTTTAAATACGAGATGGCAACACCAGTCCCTTATCTTACATTTTTACTTTATTAAATGCCTTAAAATTGTGAATTAAACCTAACATACCCTATCACAATTTTTCATATAATATACATATTTACAAACAATTAATGCATCGTTCTCCAACGATAACTGGGTTTTAGCATCAAAATGTTACGAGTATTAGCGGCGCGTGGCTATAATAGGTGAAGGGGCACAAATACAAAATTTCAGATTCTTAGGCCTTTTCGTACAAAAGTTATAGCTTGATTTGTATTTGGAGCCTCACGGCCCCTGCCAAAGTGTGTACTAGCTAAAATTTTAAGCAACAAACAAACATAATTTCAATATAGTATAAACAAATAAATATAAAACATTTCAGGTTTCTGGACTTCTGGTTTTAAATTTATAGCTTGAGTTGAGATTTAAGCCGCAAGGTTTCCTACCAAGAGACTTATAGAATTTTTAATATATATTAGCTAAATTTTTAAATACTACACTATGATTAAACAAAATTTCAGGACCGTAGGCCTTTCCGTTCAAATGTTATAGCTTCAATTGTATTTGGTGCCTCGAGGCCCTTGGCGGAGTTCTAGAAGCTTATATCAGCTTCTTTCTATATACGCTATATTTTTTAGTACCAAACTAAATATATACAAAATTTCAGGTTTCTAGACCTTTCCGTTCAAAAATTATAACTTGATTTGTACTTGAGGCCTCGGGGTCTTCTGGCGGGCCCCTATAAACGTACATCACATTTCTTATATGTTTCCTCTATTTTATTAGTACCACACTATAAATATCCAAAATATCAGGTTCCTAGGTCGTTTCCTTCAAATGTTATTGCTTCAATTGTATTTAGAGCTTCGGGACCTCCGGTGGGGCCCTAGAGGCATATGTCACTTTTCTTGTATATTGGTTCTATATTTTTAGAACCGCACTACAAATTTTCGAAACTTCAAGATTTTTGTCCCCTTTTTTCAAAAGATAAATAGGGAACCATAAAATTCATACAAGCGCTCCCTGAGGGGCCCCGGGCCACCCAAGAGGATTCGCTATAATTTTCGCACCGTCCTCTGTATAGGGCCTAAGTGTGTACAAAATTTCAAGCCTCTAGGCCTCGTTGTTCAAAGGTTAAAAAAGGAAACATGAAATTACAAGCCTCAAGGTCAATCCTTTCAAAAGTTATGGTGTGTGACATACTTGTTACATACACTTGCACCGTCGTTAATAGGGTTTGAGATGATGCTAAAACCCTAATAAACGTTTGGAGAAAATCTAGTTTATTTTAATGAGTACTCCATAATCGAATCTTACACAATTCGGATCCCAACAGCAAAAGAAAACTCCCTACCCCATCCCGTAATGTAAACAACCCACACGAAAAATTTAATCCTTGATCAACATTATTTCCAATAATATGGGCCAAGACATAATATTTTTAAAAATTACAGGATTTTACATTGGAACAACATGTTTACAAAAATTCTATCATGAACATTATCTTTTTCAAAGACACAGCAGCATACGTTGGTTAGCAACACTGATATGATAGCGGTTTATTAATTTTCAGTTTTTCAAATTGAAACAGTAATAAACCGCTATCATATCGCTATTTTAGGACCTTTATTCTCTTAACAAGTTACACAGCGATATAGACTATCATGCAATCTTTATAACTGGTCATTTGGTGAAAGTTCATTAGTCCATGAGTAAGAAATCCTGATGCATCAAAATTAGCCCAATTTACTTGTTCCTCTAACGTTTGCGAGTGCATTTTGACTCATGTTCAGGAAAAAAGCAGCACCAAATGCTGAGTGACAAGGTCGACTCCCAATTCGCATATTTGGTCACGTGAATGCTACGCCACCGCAGACCACAGCTCTTTTTATTTTCATTATTATTAAAAATATTTAAATTTAGCCGTCGTAAAGGAATGTACAAAAGTATTTTAGCATTGAAAATTTTTTAAACAATCTTAAACTATTTTATGCAGCTTGTTTTTTTTCTTTTTTTTATTTTCATTACCGTTTACAGTGTTTAAAAAAGTGAATTCCGTCTTTCATTATATTTCTGCTGTGATTTTTACTGAAATAATGATTGTTATTAAAAATGTCACAAATCATTTTGATTTCTGTGTTAAAAAAGAAATAAATCGTAGATCGTAAGCTGTAACCTGGAGAGATTAAATATGACAATAGATGACAATAAAGAGACCGGCGCCGTAGTCTGCGATGACGTACATGCGCATGTTTGGTTAAATTTCTGTATCAACTTTGAAAGACATTGTTTTTATCGACCTTGGTTGAGTGATACCAACAAAAACAGAAAAAATTAAACATGAAAAACAGGAAGTCACGTGTTAAACTAGGAAATCAGTGTTCCAAAAAATAAATAAATTAAAAGTATCACAATTTTTTACATAAAATACATATTTACAAATAAACGTTGGGAGAAAATCTAATTTATTTTAATAAGTACTCCATAATCGAATCTTACACAATTCGGATCCTAACAGAAAAAAAATGAATAATAATACAATTATAAACTCCCTACCCTATCCCCGTAATGTAAACAACCCACCAGAAAAATATAACCTTGATCTACATTATTTCCAATATATGGGCTGGGACATAAAATTGTTAAAATTACAGGATTTTACATTAAAATAACATCTTCACAAAAATTCAATCAAGACATTAGCTTTTTCAAAATGACAGCACCGACGTCGGCTATCACATATATGGTAGCTGTTTATTAATTTATAGTTTTCCAGTTTAATAAACTGCTACCATATCGCTATGTTGAAACCTTTATTCTTTCAACAAGTTACACAGCGATATAGACCATCATGCAAACTTTATCAATGATAAATTGGTGAAAGTTCATTAGTCGATGAGTAAGAAATCCTGATGCATAAAGATTAGTCTAAATCACTTGTTCCTCTAACGTTTTGGAGTGCATTTCCACTCATCTTCAGGAGGATGGCAATAGCAAATGGAGAGTGATGCCGAACAAAAACAGAAAAAAATAAACTTGGAAAACAGGGAGTCATGTGAAAACCGAGGAAATCAGTGTTCCAAAATACAAATAAATTATCCCAATTTTTTACATCTTCTTCTTCTTCTATCTTCTATATCTTTCTGTCTATCTTCTATGTATATAAAGAAGGATGTTTGCTTGTGGGTTTGTTTGTTTGTTTTCTATACAAATTTACAGTTTTATTCCGATCTTGATGAAATTTTGTATACTTGACCATCAAAGCATGAGGAAGGTCACTGCCTACCTCAGATTTCGGAAAAATAGTAAATATCGATTAAAAATCGATATTCATGGTTATGGCAAGGCATATTAATGAGAAATATCTCATGACCAACAATGCAAGGCAAAGTTTGTGCAACAATAGGCCATCGTGTTCGCATCAACAATGGTATCAACGCGCAATTCACCAATAACAATGAGCACAGAATGATGATGCAAAGTTAAAGCAATCTTTACAAGAATTATAACAGTGAACATAAAATGATGATGCAATATGGATTAGTTTCAATTTATAACAATACATAGAATTCCTGATATTCAGACTTTTCTTAGAAAAGACAGTTCTTACGCATCATTGTAAGCCTGTAAAAAATATTTTTTCGAATTATCATTAAGAATTTTTACTGTATTAATTCTAAGCATTTTCATTGTTTATTTTTAAGATATTGCAAAAATTAATTTAAGTTTTTGAGATTGTTCTGTTTACCTGCAAGTGTAATTATCCCAGGCAACGCCGGGTACTTTTGCTAGTTAATCTATCTATATATATAATGGAGGATGATGTTTGTGGGTTTGTTTTTGGGTTTGTGTGTTTGTTTGTTTGTTTTTTATACAAATCTACAATTTTATTCCGATCTTGATAACATTTCCCATACATGACCTTCAAAGCATGAGGAAGGTCACTGTGTACCTCAGATTTCGAAAAAATAATAATAATGGAAGGGCATATTAATGGCAAATATTTCATGACCAACAATGCAAGACAAAATTTTTGCAATAATAAGTGTCAACAATGGTATCAACGCGCAATTCACAAACACTCTGCACGAACCAACAATATATATCTCATGACCAAAAATGCAAAAAAAAGTTTGTGCATCAATAGGTATCAACAATGGTGTCAACACGCAATGCACCAACACTAGGCAAGGATCAACAATATATGTCTCATGACCAACAATGCAAGGCAAAGTTTGTGCAATATAGAATTCAATCCATAGAATTCCTGTTATTCAGGCTTTTCTTAGAAAAGAGAATTCTTAGTACTCAACGATTTTTTGAAAATCTTTAAAAATGATCAGTAACTGGAGATAATGAGTTGGCAGACTATTGAGAAACAGTGAAAGACGATAGAGGAAGCACTCCTTTAGCTCCGTGCTGTATTCAGCAAATGGTAAGCAAGTAAATAGAAGAAATGGCGACCGCTAAACAACACAAAGTGATGAATGGCCAATTTTAGCTTCAAGACATCGAAAGATGAAAGGAAATTACAACAACATCAAGTGTACATCTAAAGTAAGATTACGTGAGTAAAAACTTATTTAGACTAGAAGGCATCCTTGGAGAGGTCCATCCATTGTGAGCCATTAAAAAATTTTTTTCGGATTCAAGTCCCGGTATATCACCCAGAATGCATTTTTTCCGTGAAGAGGTATATTCCTGCTTTTCGGATTTTTCTTAGAATGGATAGTACCTTTACTCTATATTGTAGTGATTGAGTTATTATTTAACCAATTTGTAGGTTTAATTTAACTTTTTCAGGTTGTTCTGTTTACCTACAAGCGTAATTATCCCGGGCAGCGCCGGGTCCTCTCCTAGTATATAAAGAAGGATGTATGTTTGTGGGTTTGTCTGTTTGTATTGAATACAAATCTACAGTTTTATTCCGATGTTGATGGAACTTTGCTTACTTGACCTTCAAAGCATTAAAAAGGTCTCAGTCTACCTCAGATTTTGAAAAATAATAATTATCGATAAAAAATCGATATTCGTGATCATGGCAGGGCATAATAATGAGAAATATCTCATGACCAACAATGCAAGGCAAAGTTAGTGCAACAATAGGTATCAACAATGGGATCGACACGCAATTCACAAACACTCTGCACGGACCAACAATATATATCTCATGACCACCAATTAAAGGCAAAATTTGTAACAAAGCATAGAGTTCCTGTTATTCAGGCTTTCCATAGAAAAGAGAGTTCTTAGTAACTGGAGATAATGGAAAGTTAGCAGACTATTGAGAAAGAGTGGAAAGACGAACTTCTTTAGCTCTGTGCTCTTTTGAGCAAATGATAACCATGTTAATAGAAGAATCGGCGATCGCTAGGCTACAAAAAGAGATGAATGACCAAGTTTTGATTCAAGACATCGAGAGAAGAAAGGGAATTGCAACAACACCAAGTGTACATCTAAAGTAAGATTACGTGAGTAAGAAATTATTTTGTCTAGCAGTGGCATCCTTGGAGAGGTCCATCCATTGTGAGCCTTTAAAAGGAAATTTTTCAAATTTTTATGAATAATTTTTACTGTATTAATTTTGAGCGTTTTCATGAATTTGATATTTAAGATATTTCAAAATTTATTCCAAAAAAAAACTAGTTCGAGCCACGCCGGGGTTATCACCAATCTTATTTAGTAGAAGAGTAGGTCCAAACATTTCCTAAAAATATATTTTGACTATATTCTGTGGGAAAGTGTATATTTTGGAAACTGAAATGTTAACAATGCGTTGACTGAACGTTCGTTACCAAGAATTTTTGATAATGAGCATAAAGTGAAGATGTAGTGACAGAGCAATAATAAGGCAGCGTCTAATTAGGCATAGGAGTCACACGTGTCTCCCTCGAGCTCCCTATCAAACGTCCAGACGACTGGCAAAAAGTTATGTGCCTGGAAAGGAAAGAGAAAAAACGAGTATTGGTCAGAGAAATTCTGTAACTAAAACAAAAAAGCTATACGGGCGTTTGAAACATCTGAACAACGACAGTCTCATATAAAGCAACAGGGTATAAGATCTTCTACGTCAAGGGCAAGAAAAACTTGAGTCTAAAGTATCTGGTGATGCTCCGCAGTGGTAAGTCAAGTCAAGAACAGTTTAGATCCTCCGGTAAATCACCTGGAATATCTGTTTTTCGTATTTTTCGTAGAATGGATAGTCCCATTGCTCTGTGTTGTATTGATTCAGTTATTAATTAACCAATTGGAAGTTATAATTTAATTTTTTGTGATCTATCTCTTTACCTACAAGTGTAAATAACCCGGGCAACGCCGGGTACCTCTGTTTGTATCTATATACATAAAAAGGGTGTTTGTTTGTCGGTATTTAATACAAGTCTACAGCTTTATTCCGATCCTAATGAAACTTTGCACACATGACCTTCAATGCATCAGGAAGATCACTGTATATCTCAAATTTAGTAAAAATAATAATTATCGATAATAAATCGATGTTCATGGTTATAGCAAGGGATATTAATGAGAAATATCTCATGACCAACAATTCAAGGCAAAGTTTGTACAACAATATGTATCAACAATGTTATCAACACGCAATTTACTAACGCTCTGCACAGACCAACAATATATATCTTATAACCAACTTTCAATTCGTAACAATGCATCGAATTCCTGTTATTCGAGCTTTTCTTAGAATTGAGTGTTCCTAGTACATAATAATTTCTTGAAATTCTCTAAAAATGATTATTAACTGGAATCAATGGAGAGTTAGCACCCTATTGAGAAAGAGTGGAAAGACATCAGAGGTAGCACTCATTTAGCTCCGTTCTGTATTGAGCAAATGGTAAGCATGTCAACAGAAGAAACGGCGACTGCTAGACTACACAAAGTGAAGAAATGGCAAAGATTTGCTTCAAGAAATCGATAGGAGAGTGTGAATTGCAAAAGCATCACGTGTACCTCTCAAGTAATATTACGTGACAAAAATATTATTTAGGCTAGCTGTGGCATACTTGGAGAGGTCCATGCATTGCGAGCATTGCAAATTTGTGCAACAATAGGTTGATAACAACAATGGTATTAACACGCAATTCACCAACACTACGCTCGGACCAAAAATAGATATCTCATGACCAGCATAGCAAGGCAAAACGTGTGCAACAATAAGCCCGTCTTGTTCGACACAACAATAGTATCAACACGCAATTCACCAATAACTATGAGCACATAATGATTATGCAATGATAAAGCAATCCTTTACAAAAATTATAACAATGAGCATAAAATGACAATGCAATGACAGAACATTCGTTTTCAAGAATTATTAGCAATGGACAGGAAGTGAATATAATAGATGGTATAGATAGGGCGGTCTCTCTCGATGAGGCAAAGGAGATACACGTGTCTCCCTTCAGCTACCTAACAAGCATTCAGACGATTGGGGAAAGTGTGGGTGTGTTTGTTTGTGTGTGCGTATTTGTGTTTGTGTGTTTGGCACGTTTCATCATGTTTTTCACATGGGCAATTATATGTAGCTTGCTCTAGAGTCGGCACCCCAGATAATTTGTTTGTTTACGCCCTGGACGGACAAACAAAATAGATTGTGTACCATCAAGCTTTGGAGTAAACGCTTAGATATAAATAAAATTGTCGGGAGAGCTTATTCGAATCTCGGCTGGCGCCAGAAACAGTCATTTTTATATACCCGATACAATTGCAGGTATTTCAGTGAAGCAAATCAACATCCTTCTTTAGGTTGTTCTGCTTACCTAAAACTGTAATTATTCCGGCCAACGCCGAGTACCACAGCTAGTTATACATATTTACAAATAAACGTTGGGAGAAAAATCTAGTTTATTTTAATGAGTACTCCATGATCGAATCTTACGTAAATCAGATCCCAACAGCAAAATATTAGGTCGTTGCATATCAAATGCCGGATTGCAGAGGTCATCTTTAATGGCCCTCTAGAATGGACACCTTCACACGTGCTATTCGAAATAATCCCCACTGCAATCCCAACATTGTTGCCAACAATTTGGCAGCTTCTCAAGCCCTCTTCGATAGAATCCATGGACACGGGACTCAATAAACTCCCGGAATGCGTTTTCGACGTCTGCTTGGATTAGGAATGTTTTCTTCCGGAGAAAATTTTCTAGGCTTTGGAAAAGATGGTAGTCGGTAGGGGAGAGGTCCAGAGAGTACGGCGGTGTGTGGAAGCACCTCCTAGCCCACAACATGGAAGCTTTTGATTTGTAATGCATCTACAATTGTAAAACTTTGATGTCTACAACAAAGAATTCTTAACTGTAAATTCAAGGTTATATCATGAAATAAGTTCAGGAAAAGTTGAACTGAAGCTTGTTGTGAATCTATTTCCGTTCTTTAATCGTAAAAGCTGGCGTACATGTTCCGAGAGCCAAGATGGAAACCTGTATTTCCGTTCTTTAATTGTAAAAGCTGGCCTACACAGTCGTTCTGCAATGTGCGGACACGCGTTGTCATGCAGCAGAAGAACGCCTTTGCGATGCACAAGTGCAGGTTGTTGCTAACAGTTTTGTGTGCATACGATGCTGTTCACGACAGTAGGTCGCAGCGGTGATCGTCTCCCCGTGCTGCAGGAAGCTGTAATGCACTACACCACGGATGTTCCACCAAACTGTAACCATGTGGGACCTATTTAGTCCTGCTTTACACCTTGCTGATGGACCCATGTGCATTTAGTCGACGCTGATACAGCATGATCCCCTGCAAGGTGCCAAACAGTTTTTGACGGGTCCTCTTCCAAAGATCGCTTCAGATCAGCGTCATTCAACACGTTGGGCGGACTGCTGCGTGGCTCATTTGCCAGGTCCGTCACTGCCGCCCGGGATTTTCGGAACCAACGTTGGTCCGCTCATTTTCGTTTATGGTGCCTACATCGAATACCTTATTGATGTTTCGAGAGGTGTTGGGTGCATTGTGATTCAACCTGAACTCGTAATGCATTATCACAAAGGAAAGATTCTGCCCAATGGGAGGCGGGATCCTGGCTCTCAGATCGAAAATTTTTCTCCTCTATAAACCAGCAGAAAGTTCGATGAACTCAGAGATAATAATAATAATAATAATAATAATAATAATAATAATAATAATAATAGTAATTCGTATGAAGTCATGACTATCTTCGCTTGGGTTCAAACGCTATTAAATATCATCGCAGACATGCAAATTTCAGGCAGCTGGTCGCTGAAGTTTATCTCTGGGAATATACCAGTTTGTTATGGATACTTGCTACTAAACGTGGAAACCGTGCTGAAGCGCGGAACCCAACTCGAAATCCGGCATTTGATATGCAACGACTGACAAAACTTAAAAAATGAATAATAATACAATTAAAAACTCCCTACCCCATCCCCGTAATGTAAACAAACAACCCGAAAAATTTAATACTTGATGTACATAATGTTCAGACGACTTGTGTGTTTGAAGACCTTAAACTGTGTAGAACCTTCCAGATGCGACGGCCAGTTTCCCTTCCTCAAAATACTGAAAAACATTGGGAAAAGGACAGGAAGGAGACCTTTCGCAACTGAGCGAGTTGTAAGCGCATAAGCAGAAGAAACAGCAACTGCTAGACCAGACAAAGTGATGAATGGCCAGACACCAAGAGCTGTGTGAAATATCAACAAGAGACTACCAATTAATGAATAAGCGCACTCAAATTGTGGGGATTGCAGTGCAAGAAGAGAGTTGTTTCTTCGAAATTATTCTTCCTATATATTACTATATCAACGCCGGGGAAATATTGTTGCCACAGAAACCCTTATAGTGATGTTGCAACAATATTTTAAAGGTGAATACAATTAATGTTCTAATGCCTTGGCAAAATATGAGCATAATAGCACGATATAGATAGGGCAGCCTCTCTTGAGGAAGCAAAGAGATACACGTGCTTCCCTGCAGCTCCCTAACAAATGTTCAGATGATCTGTATGTTTGAAGCCCTTAAACAGTGTAGAACCTTCCAGAAACGACGGCAAGTTTCCCTTCCTCTTCCAGTGGGTTAAGTATGGCATATAAGGACTTGTGATGGTCGATACCCATAAAATATCGCGATACCAGTTCTACGTAATATACAAAAAAGTCCGATACCGATACTTCGATACTTAAGGACCTTAAGTATCGCGATACTGACCAATACAAAGTTGAAATACACAATTACACAATGAATTTGATGATGCTGCTATACTGACATTGGCACGCCAGCCTAGTGTTGTTGTAACACCTTTACAGAAAGTCTTTGGAGAATGTGAAATCTGGTTTAGCAAGTGGCGATTAAAACTGAATGTCGACAAATGCAAAGCGAAGTTTATCACTAAGAAGAAAAAGAGAAATCTTGACTCCTTAAAGTTATATGGCAAATACCTTGGAATGGGTTGATAATTATAGATACTGCGATATTTCATGTCAGTTTGAAGTGTCACAAGGGCCCGGCAGGAATTTCTTTATATTATTTTTTTAATTACTCTCGTATTTGTTGCATACTTAAAAAAATTTCGTTGACTTGTTTGTTTTGTTTTGAAACGTAATCTTAGCAATAAAATATAATTTTTATTATTTCTATTGTTGCTTATTTTACTGAGTTTCACTCCAGTCAACGCATTCGTGTTGTTTTAAAAGTTTAAAGCAACAGTGAATGGGATTGTCGAGGGACTATCATTGTTGTTTCAGGTCAATTTTCTGAGAAACTGTAATAGCCTCCCTGGAGTTATTTGTTGAGCTAAAATCGTCTTGACGACAAGATTCTTATAAAGAAATTTGTATATATGTTTGGTTTTTAGAGAAAGAAGGAGAGGTTCCTTTTTCGCCGGCAGTCATGACGCTGCGGCCATCTTAAGCTTTGAGACATGACAGAACTTTCCAATATGGATGGATTCTGATAGTATTCCTCAACTTAGCAATAAGTTTAAGCTCTGTTTGAGCATCCTTTAATATATAACGTATAATAGAGTTTAAATGGTAGTTTTCGTAATGAAGAAGGACAACCGTTGGATTTAATGAAACGACGACGTTCGAAGCGTTCGACGGCCTCTGCATTCCATCACCCCCCATGAACAGGTATCGCTATATAAGCAACTGCGTTTTTCTGTTCGTTATGATGACTACAATATAGTGAGTGAACTTTACTTAGTTAAACTCCCAGATGCGTATGGAGAAGTGTTCCTCCTACGCCTGGCATAAGAATTGTTGAAAATGTGTGTTCACATTGAATCAGAACAGTCACACCCGCCTGCTGTGCGTGTTACCGTTTCTAAGTTCCGTGAGAAAACAGTCTGCGCGAGTGTTTCTTCGGTTGAACAGAAGATTGTTGTGTTTATGATACATGCATCGTCTGTAGTAAATTTTAATTAGCAGCTAAGCCCATGGTTTGGGGCAATGAATCCTGAAGGTAAATCATGTTGCTGACTCTGTTAAGCAGTTTTACGCACATTGGCAAGTAGTGCATCGTGCAGAGGTGGTATGCACTGAGTTGACATTGCGTGCGCTTGCTCTGTGACACGCTTAGCATTTCGAATAAGAACAGTGGCGCCACGAGGAAGAGGTATCAGTTAACACAAAAACTATATTTAAGGCGTTGTTATCTGCACAAAGTCACGTGTGTAGGGGTTTCGGTGGTTCTCCCCGACCTGTCGCAGCTGCGAGTGCAGGTGGAAAAAAACCACGTGACGTTCTCTAACGTCAATCGTTGACTGTTAGTCTCGTGTCTTTGTGCAGGGCGCAATAGTGCGTTATTGCCTCGCTCTTTCAACTGCATTTGGTGTGTTGATGCCCCGAGACACTTAGACAGGAGTCACAATATAGTACGTTTATTGCCTCAGCCACTTACGAAATGTTTTCGGTTTGATGTGTTTTTTTTTAATCTGTAAGGAGAGCATGAGTCCGTGTCAGCTGATTGACTGTTGCTCAACTCCGGGCAGACCTTGATAAGTTTCAAGTAGCAAGTTAAAGCTAATGTTGCCCCCGGCTGTTTCCGCTGCGGGCAAGCAGGGCATTATGCTCGTAATTGCCCCCAGCAGGGCCCCAAGTCTTGGAATACTAATGTGGGCATCGCTGTCGGCAAACCCTTGGTGATGTACTCCGTTGAAAGAGGGTTTTGCGTCACCAAGGTGGAGCTACAAGGGCAGGCGGTGTCCATGCTTATAGATACCGGCTCTCAAGTGTCCCTGCTTGATGCAGAGGTGTGCTGTCAGATTGCTGACGTGCCCTGGCAGCCGCTAAATATGACAATTCGTGGCGTCAATGGCAGCTGCATGACCATGGACCAAAGCGCCACACAGGAGGTGAGTATCCAGGGACGTCATATGGGCCCACACTGTTATGCTCTACACCTTTGCGGATCGCCCATATGACGGCATCCTTGGAATGGATGTACTGAATGGCCTTACCTTTCAGTGTGCTGCAACCATGGCTGTCAATAGTGCAGATGTCGGGCCGCCTGAATTGTCAAATGAAACGGGGAATTATGTCCCGTAAATGTAGGTGAAGTTGGTCCAAGCAAGCCTAAACCTCGTAAAAAACGAAGGAGGGCTAGCTTCAATTGCAGTAACACCTCTGCACTGGAACAGCAACTGGTAATGGTGAAGTTACCAGGGAGTCCGCAAACAATGGTGGCCATAGAGCTACCCGTTGGGTAGGCCCTTTTATAGTTAGAGGCCAGGACAACAGTGGTTGGATCCACGTTGTGGGTCTCAATTCAGGGAGGCCCAGGCCTGGAGCAAATTTATTGGCTCTAACAGGCACAATAGGAAAATATATGCGATCGCTGAGTGATAGTGCTAATGAGGGGAATACGAAGAGTGTGTCAGTGGGCATAATCTCACACAAAGATGACTAGCCACCTACAAGTTGAAATTGGGCGTATGTCCTCTGCGACCCACTGTGAGGCGACGAAATGTCAATCAACAGTACAGGTGGGATTCAAAGAGGCATATCCCGGGCAATGGCTTACTGAGGTAAGGGATGTTGGCACTACGACAGAAGACGTGCTTGTCACAGAGCAATCGTCTGGCGGAAAGTTTGGAACGGTGTGCTATGAGGCAACGGAGCCTGTTGGGCATACGAAAAGGGAAAACGAGGAGAGGGCGAGTAAGGAATAAGCGCCTGGTGGTAAGGTACTAATGAAGAATAGTCAGTGAACCGAGGATAATGATGGATGGTTTAACGAAGTGGGACAACGAAGTGATGACCAGAACGTGGGTGAATATAAACCGGGGTTGAGTGTCAGTCAACCATATTTGCCACCATTAGCGGTGAAGTTAACGAATATGATGCATAAACAATTAGATGCTGCTGAGGGTAGCAGTAGTAAACGTGAGGTGGTGAAATTGGGCCGACAAGATGAACGCGGGTTACAATCGTTTTCGGATAACGAGCCACGGTTAGGTTTTCGCGTGCTATAAAGCTCACGTTGTAAATAGTGTGTGGTTGTATGGATATGAGTGGTTGTGTTTCGTTTTTAACCTTAGGTTTAATTATCTCTAATTTTAATTATAAATAGTTCTTTGGGTTAGTTTTCTGGGTTTATAATGTTTATTAAGAAAAGAAAAAAGGAAAATATACCTTTTATTTCAAAATAGTAATTTTTTATATTTTCGTCGGGCTTATGTGACATTTCATGTCAGTTTCAAGCGTTACATGGGTCCGGCAGGAATTTGTTTATGATATTTTATTTAAATACTCTTGGACTAGTTGGAAAAATTTCTTTGACTTGTTTGTTTCGTTTTAAAACGTAATCTTAGCAATGAAATATAATTTTTATTATTTCTATTGTTGTTTTGTCACATGTGATTATAGCTAAATTAGGAGTAGCGCAGTGAAAGTAAATAACATGCAACAGTGCACAGATTAAAATAATTAATGAAAAGTTTATTGATAAATATAAATAAAAGTAAAGACAAATAAGAAGGGAAAACGTGAGCTCCTTCTGTCAACGGCAATCTATGCCAAAACTCAAAATCAAAGGGCAAAAACAATTTCACACAAAGTAATTAATCTTAACCACACTTCTGTGTAACAGAATAATTAGTAAGCAAGCCTTAAACTCCTTTCAAACCTAAAGGATAATAAACCTGAAAGCAAAGGCAAAACACCTAAATTAATCTAGCGTATATTTTAACAAATACATTTCAGCTAGAAAGCAAAACCAAAGCTTAGAAGCTAATAACTGTATAGAAAAAGCTTAAAGTCTAAGCAACCAAAATGAAATACAATATTCACAAAAATATGGCTTAAATTGAAACAGTAATATAAACAATTAGCGTAATAGCTAAAGGCATAGAGATAGATATATACCAGAGGTGGAAACTCAATGCTAAATCAAGGGACTTGGGATCAAGTGCTCGCCAGGGCGGCGCTTCGATTCACATGAAGAATAAGCAGACGACGTTCTTGCTTAATATGTCATTTCCGACGTTCAGTGTCCTTAAATAGAGCGCGCGTTTCATATTAAATTTTAATTTTCACACTATTATTCTTCCACTCTTTCAATAATAATAATAATACCTTGTAAATTTTAAAATGAAAAAAAATTATGCCCTGCTACATATTTGTCTATTTTTAATTTTATGAATTCTTATTTTAACTTTTTATTTCACATTTTAAACCAAAAAGGAATACTTTTTTTAAAAGTAAAAACAAGAATGGATGAAGGGGGGTAAATATATAAAAAAGTTTTTTAAATATTTTCTTTTATTTTTAATAATTTTAGGAGGACAAACGAATAATAAGTTAAAGTAGAAAATTAACTGTTGTAGATTATATTTAAAAAACAACTTAATTGTTCGAAATTTTTGAAATTTGAAATTTATTCATCCAATAAACAAAGGGTTTAGATATGTACACAAAAAAATTCCCTTTTGTGAAGTCATTATTTCTTTTATTAAGATAATTTTAAACTCTTTTGGCATATTTTAATTTTTTGTTTGCATATTGTTTGTTTAACATTTTTAAATACTGTTCTATTCTCATTTTTACATATTTAATTATGATAGTTGCAAGTACAATTCAGCTATAGGGAGTGCAAGTGTGACGTCAGTCCTAGGAATTCTTCAGTCACGTGACTCGATTTGGTTCCAAACAAGTCTTCTCGCTTCGGGATTTAACATGGTTCCAACGTAGGGATGGAATAAAATCGCTTTGTATAAGCCCAGTGTTTATAACACATTTAAGATATGAAATTGTTTAGTTCCTCACTGCTCAAGAAGGAGCTAAAACAGCGATTTAGACATCTATCGTTTTCCCAAAGAAAGAAAGATCCGCGAACGATGGCATTCTTTTGTTAAGTGATTAAAAGTGATTAAAAAGCGTTCTAATATTAATGTATAAATTATATAATGGTATTAAATCTCTTAATAATAATATAAATTACACAAATTAACAAAATAATTTAAGAGATGTCATTTTTACTGGCCGCCCGTTTCAACGTATATTGCGTGGTTCCAATGTTTGGAACCAGCGATCCCATTTCCTAGGCTCTCGGCCCGTTCATCGCGCAAATGACGTCAGCTGTGACGTAGTCACTTGCACTCCCTATTGAGAACGATATAGTGATTTCCAATAGATTTCTTGTAAATGTTTTTCTGCCTTCAACTGTCAACCGAGAAGTAAAACACCCTTTAAAACCATATGATTTATGGGGGTTTTTTTAATAGTCAAAGTGTTGGTGAATTGATTTTTTTTTTTTTGTGAACAGCCGGTTCCATACAGAAGTTTATACAGAAATGATGGAATTCTTTGTCATTCAATTATTGAGAAGATCTGTTCATCTGTAGATGTTCTTTTCAAGCAGGATAGTGTACCAGCTTATAAAGCTTCATGATCGGTACCTTTTCCTCATGTATACTAAGAACCTCTTTGTAAACAATGTTTTTTGTCTTTTCTTCTGGCTGAAGGATGACCAGACTGTCAGGTGACCTAAATCTGGAACAGGCTATGGCAAAAATTTAATTAAAATATAAGTGTCCTGAAATGGCCAGGAAGTTTGCCATGAATCTAATCGAAAATCTATGAGCAATGGTGATAAATAGAATACAGAAACCGTTGACAAAGGACAAAAAAGATCTCACTGAATGCATCCATAGTGCTAGAAATATATTACACAGGAACTTTGCCCTGATCTTACTAATATCATCGCCCCAAAAAATTGGGACTGTTATTACGGCAAAAGGTGATTCTACAAAGTGGTAAAATAAATTATATACATGTATATATAAAAAAAGGTAAGATATTTCCGATTTAGCAATTCGTGAAATTAATTTTATTTTCGCTGAGGCATGTTGTAACAATGCCTTCAAAGCACTGATTAAATTTAAATGTTATTTTACTGATTTTTTTTATTAATTTGTGCATTTAACTATTTTACTTTTTTTTAATCATTTAGCCAAGTTTATTTAATTAATTAATTATTAACTTTATTTTATTTGGTTTTATTTATTGCATATGTTTATCATTTAATTAATCTATTCTTATTTTATTTTATATTTTAATTAAATTTTAGCTATTTTTTATTTATTTAATGAATTTTTATCAAATTCCATCATAAATATTTTATTTTATTTACTCATTTATATTTATAATTTTGTCATTAAAACGTCAAAATGCAGAAAACATTAGCAAGCAGTCTTCATAGCGCCGCCATCTTAGTTTGACAAAAAAAAGCTACGAGTTTCACCTCCCTGGCTAAAGGTTTAACCCGTAAAACAACGGACACCTGTATAGGTTCAATCTTAAAATAGCACCTTGATTGGGTCGGTCACTAAAAACATTTAAACAAAGCCAACCTTACACTCGTTTACTTTAAACAACTAACAAACAATATGTCAAAACATGTGCTTAAAAGTATAACTTTCAAAGATTCAATTGCATAGTCAAGGTAATTAACACTTTACATTCCAGTGATTTTTTTATCACTCCTAAGGAAACACAAGCAGTAAAATGCGTCACGTTCGCAAATCAAAATCTCCAATTGCGAGAAAATAGTAAAGAGCAAATTACATCATAACAGTCACAATCATGATAAAGTTCATAGTCCGGGAAAAGTCAAATATTTATGAAATTACTAGCAACACAGAGAATTAAAGCACAAAATTTGAAAAACCTTTTAAGGCATAACAGCTTTAAATATTGTACGGATACAAAATTAAAAAGTTCCGAGTTCACTTGTTGCAATTCAGTAGGTTAAACGTCACATGAAGTCTACAACGATATAAAGCAATTAAAGCAGTATCTCAGAGTAAGTTTTGAATAGCAATAACACTAATAAAAAAAAAACTTAATGAGAACGGGTAATTGCGTAAATTGTATAACAGCTTATTTTTTCATGCGACGCATATCATATTAGTTATACTTGATTATGGTGAAACCAAAATGATTAATAAGGTATGTCCGCATTCCGCAAGGCCATAAACCACACACCTGGTTATACTTGTGAATGTCCCGGCGACTTAATTCCGTAAATGCTTTTCTTATTAAAACGGCTTTACAGCCCACAATAATCGACGCACTTACTATTGCAAAGCCCTGGTCGGCGACTGAAACTCTTGGAGCACGGGGAAGAAAGCCGAACACTGACGATAGACACTTTTCGCCACGTAGACTCCTACGTTTTGCGTCGGCGCAAACCTCCGCCCGTTTAGCTTCTCCGCACGGCGTGGCGTTGATCAACGAAGCTAATGCCGGCTCCGAAGTCGTCTCCGTCGCAGCGGCTTCAGGTCTCACCTTCCCCTTCAGCGTGCCGATAACGTAGCAATCCCGATGCCTTCCATCAGCCTTAGTCGGGAGCTCCCTTTCCTTTAAACCTCCATCGGTCGTAACGTTATTCTCTCTGTCTCTCTTTCTCTTCTCTCTCTTCGAGCCTGCACTCGCGAGACTCGCTCTTCTCTGATTGGCTCCTGCGTCTTGATGTTCTGTATGACGATGATGACGTCGCCTCCGTTTTCGCCCAGAATTGTAGATTATTCTAGAGCGAAAACGATCGTCTCTGTCACCGGAATTATTGATAGTATTAAAATTCCGTGACATGTTTATTTTACTGAGTTTCACTCCAGAGAACGCAATCGTGTTGTTTTAAAAGTTTAAAGCATGTTCTTTTAATCCTCTGGTCTGTGCACTCGCGCAAATTCTATTGTTGGAATCAAAATTGGACTGCTATATTTACTGAAGAATCGATTTTTGCCTCCTCTATTGCTTGAATTTGGCTACAGTCCAAACTTAATGTATTTTAACCACGGTCTATAGATATTCATGGTCATCGAGCTCCATTGTTAAAATGAAGCTAAAGTTTCTAGTTCCCAATAGGGCGGGAACTCTATCGAAAGTGGCGCTGCATGTACAATCGGCCTAAAATGCCTGCAGCGCCGCCCTATCGACAGACAGAAACTTTACTTTCATTTTCAGTTTTAATGAAAAACCTCTATCGCAGTTCACGGTCGCCCCTGGTGCGATCTATCAACACCTCCTAAAGAGAAAGCCTGTGCACGAAAATGTCATACACTGTTGCATCATCTAAGTAGGGTATTGTTATTCGTATTTCTACCAATAATAAGCCCTGAATTTGCACTACTATGATGATGTAACAATGTATGACGGTTTCCGTGCAGAGGCTTTCTCTTTAGGAGGTGTTGGATCTATGCGGCACCTGGTGGGATCTATGCGGCACCTGGTGGGATCTATGCGGCACCTGGCGCGATCTGTTTTCCTTAGCTTCTCGAAACAATGGAAAATGGCCGAAGCTCGATAGACCGTGATTTTAACGATATCCATAGACCGTGATTTTAACGAACGTACAATCTAACAAAACTGGCAGCTAATGTTAAGTATTTCTTGCTGAACACGTAATGCATTGTTAAGCTTAAAATAAAAAGTTTGGGCTGTGGCAAAAGTCATGCAATAGAGGGGGCAAAAATCGACTCTTCAGTAAATACCACGGTCTATAAATATCCATGGTCATCAAGCTCCATTGTTAAAATGAAGCTAAAGTTTCTAGCTCCCAGTAGGGCGGGAACTCCATTGAAACGTGGCGCTGCATGTACAATCTGCCCAACTACGTCTGCAGCGCCACCCTATCGGCAGACAGAAACTTACCTTTCGTATTTAATGAAAATCTCTATCGCAGGTTGCGGTCGGCTACAGTGTGATCTATGCGGCACCTGGCGCGATCTGTTTTCCTTAGCTTCTCAAAACAATGAAAAATGGCCGATTCTCGATGACCATGAATATCTACAGGTCCTGGTAAATATAAAAGTTCAATTGTTAGCCTCCAACAAAGGAATTGGCGCGAGTGCACAGCCCAGAGGATTAAAAGACCAAGGTTTAAAGCAACAGGAAATGCGATTGTCGGGGGACTATAATTGTTGTTTCATATGAGTTTTCTGAGAAGCTGTGATAGCCTCCTGGCGTTAATTGTTGAGTTAAAATCGTCTTGACGAGAGATTCTTTTAAAGAAATTTATATATATGTTTGGTTTTTGGAGAAAGAGGTAGAACTGGCGGCTAGCAACACGGCAGAACATGACGTCATGGCGAAAAATGGAAGGGAGAGCGCAGTTTTTCAGAAGTTTTTCTATCAGTTGTTCTGCAGAAAAGACTTTCGCACAGGCCTTTTACTATCTGGCAGGCCGTGTTTAAATTTATCAAACTTTTACCACTCTTGGCTCATTGGTCACTGTTTTCCGTTACTCGAACGCCTTCGGCGTTCTGTCTACGACGTCCCCCTCCGGGGGTAAATAATTGATATATACCCTAACCTATTTGGTTACAGGGGGCAGTTGGTTTCCCCTCGGCCGGTTACAGGAACTTGCCATGAAGTCATGTTCCACTGTGTCGCTAGCCGCTTCTGAGGTAGGGGTTCCTTTTCCGTCGGCAGTCATGACGCTGCGGCCATCTTAACCTTGAGACATGACAGAACTTTCCGATATGGATGGGATTCTGATAGTATTCCTCAACTTAGCAATAAGTTTAAGCTCTGTTTGAGCATCTTTTAATTTAAATAACGTATAATTGAGTTTAAATGGTAGTTTATGTAATGTAGAAGGACAACCGTTGGATATAATGTAATGACGACGTTCGAAGCAACTGCGTTTTTCCTGTTCGTTATGGTGACTACAATAAGGTGAGTGAACTTTACTTACTTAAATTCCTCGATGCGAGTCCCTAGAGGTGTTCCATCTACGCCCGGCATAAGAATTGTTGAAAATGTGTGTTCACATTGAATCAGAACAGTCACACCCGCCTGTTGTGCATGTTACCGTTTCTGTCTAAGTTCCGTGAGAAAACAGTCCGCGCGAGTGTTTCTCCGGTTGAACAGAAGACTGTTGTATTTATGCTACAAGCATTGTCTGTAATAAATTTAAATTAGCAGCTAAACCCATGGTTTGGGGCAGTGAATCCTGAAGGTAAATCATGTTGCTGACTCTGTTAAGCAGTTTTACGCACATTGGCAAGTAGTGCATCGTGCAGAGGTTGTGTGCACTGAGTTGACATTGCGTGCGCTCGCTCTGTAACGTGATTAGCATTTCGATTAAGAACAGTGGCACCACGGGGAAGAGCTATCAGTTAACACAAAAATATATTTAAGGCGCTGTGATCTGCAAAAAGTTACGTGTGTAAGGGTTTCGGTGTTTCTCCCCGACCTGTGGCAGCTGTGATCGAAAAGAACCATGTGTCTTTGTGCAGAGCGCAATAATGTATTATTGCCTCTATATTGCTCATCGCTCTTTCAATTGCATTTGGTGTGTTGGTGCACTGTAGACAGGAGTCACAATACAGCGTGTAAACTATATCCTTCAAAAAAACTACACTACGATGCGGACGAAATTCACGCGATTAAAGTAATATAAGATACTTGGGGTCGCAAACGACGTAAATTGAAGCTCAAACTAAGCTAGAGAGGATTGGAGCCAGAAACTGTGGACACAGACTAACAAGGACTCAAGGAAACTACTAATCCAGAACAAAAGTTTATTTATACGAATGCGCATTTCGGCAGCCAAGCTGCCTTCGTCAGCGTATCCAAGACTTGATCAGGACAGGGAGTTCTTGAATAAACTTTGAGTCTTTGTCAAACTAAGCTGAATGGCGTGGCGCTGCGTAGCACGAGCCAAATTTGGGCGACTGTGTTCGCGAGGCGCGGCCCGACGCGGCCTGGCTGGTTTCCCTGCTCCCCACTACCTCATTTTAAAAACTGCTATTTTTGTTGTGCATGACTAAGGGATCCCTCTAGCGTGTTAGCGATGATAGCGTGATTTCGATTAATGTTTGTATTCAAATATTCCGTTAGCAATTCGTAATAATGTGTTAAAACAACGAGTCAACCACGTTTAATATCAGTTCCGAACCTATACAATTTCCGCGTCCCACAGCTCTAGTCTCTAACTATAGTTGCATATGTTAATAGGGGGGCGTGGCATTGTTACAATTCTTGGCGTGGGTTATTGATTCAAAACTATCATGGAATATGAATGTGACTTATGCGCTGAACAAGGCCAAAAAAGCAAAGTATAGCTTAATTGCTCGTAACAGTGCCCTCAGTGTTGATAACCAACTACTGTTATACAAAATGATTGTCCGTGTCATCTTGCTATATGGCATGCCCGTCTGGGCTACAATTAGCAAGACAAGAAGGAAGGTACTGCAAACTTTCCAGAACATTACCCTAAGGACTATTGCAGAATTAGATAGGAGAAATGCTCGCAATTACTCCATTCATAATGATTTCTATATGACCCATGTTGGAAAATATGACCCAAGAGCTCATGAAAACCGTGCTGCCTATTATGGTAAATCATGATAATGATCTAGTCTCTGGCATTCTAAAACATTTTCTACATAGAAAAAGGTACAGTAATCCAAGACATATCCTTGATATCAATTTTGATGACATTGACAATGTCATCTTCCCAGATTAATGGGATTCATAGGTTTTTCGTTTTTTTGTGGCTTACTATATGATATATTCCTAGTTCAGACAATCGTCAATCAAATTTCCCTCCACCAAGAGGAGGCAATTTTCTTCTTTCATACTTTAAATGACCTTTGTGGGTACATCAGGCTTCTTTTATAGTTCAGTGTATTTCCTTTGGAATATGATTCTGAAGGGTGAAATTATGGAAGCCATGCTTCAAGTTCCACACGAATACCGATACACTACACTGTTCGATTGTCGATTGTCGTAGGGTCTCATTACAAACCTTCTCATTTGCACTCGAAGCTCGTCGTTATCAAGGTTGTTATTCTAATGAATATAACGTAAAATTAGTGATGGTCTAAATTGGTTTCAAGTAACCTGGTTAAATGCAACCATGATGGTTCATTGGAACTTTCTCCATTCAGGTTAATATTTTTTATTTCATTTATTTATGTTTAAGTATCAGTAAGTTAAGAAAATTCCTTGACTTTTCCCTAGCTTTAAGAAAAAGAACAAGTCAAGTTTGCGAGGAGATTAATTCTACGCCAGGGACCCACTTGTGAATTATTGGAATGATAATAGATGATATGAGAAATGTCCTTAGGCATGTTTGCGAGGAAATTAATCCCAATGCCAAGGACCCAGAAGGATAATGAGCGTCTTGATATACTGGTTTACGGGAATAATAATTCCAACGCTAGGGACCAGCACATAAGACGTAACAGAAGATGAATATCGCCCTGAAAAGGGCGCACCATGAAATGAGAGCAATGACATCATACCTGAAATCAGAGTAGAGGTAACACCTTGAAGAGTTATTCCATCCTGATCGAGTGAGTCCCTAGTTTGTCCATAAATCCTCAATGAGACCCTACGACAATCGACAATCTAACAGCGCAGGGAAAACGAAACGAGCGGTCCGAAAGCAACGCTTTCAATGCCATACTCATCCAGGAAGTAACCAGAGGAAATACACTGAACTAGGCAAGAAGCCAGATGAAACCTAGCAAGTCATTCAGAGGATAAGATGGAGTCCTTTCCTATAAGGACGATAAAGTTGATTGTTGATTGACCAGGAACACGGAGCTAAGAGATCCAGTATTCGGGAAAGATAGCCTTTTGGATGTCGTCGAAATCGATGTGCAGGACGTGACGAGGCCTGCGATGCCTGAGAAAACTTCTAAACGTGAGTGGATGCTTCAGAATATCTGCAACCAGAGGATTGGGATGGTCCTTAATCTTTGGAAGCAACTTCTTCAACGACTCCTGGACATAGTTACCAATTGGAGGTATATGGAAAACTTCAGCAATAGAATATTTGTTGCGACTCTCCTGTCAAGTTGGGCAACAGTCCTCAGGGTAACGTTTTGGAAGGTTTGGAGATCCTTCCACCTGGATTTGCATATTGTAGCCCATGCAGGACGAAGAATAGTTCGTATAACCATCTCATAAAGCAAGAGTTTGCTATCCATTCCAAGGGCGCTGTTTCGCCCCAGAAGAGCAACTACACTAAACTTAGCCTTATTAGCTTCATTTATCGCATAGGAGACGTGGTCACTCAAATTTAGCCTGGCATCTACCATCACTCCGAGCTCTTTACTAGAAAGGAAGAGAGGACTCGGTGGTTTCCGAAGTTTCTTCGTAATGAACATTGCCTTGCATTTGTCAAAGTTTAGGTCAACTCTCCACTTTGCAAACCACTTCTTGCACAATTGTAAGACCTTTTGTAAGCGTGATATGACGTGAGCGGAATTGCGTCAGTAGTCATGATGGTCGCGTTGTCAGCAAACAGAAATAGCTTGCACTTAGTAAAAGTTGGGAAGTCATAGATGAAAAAGTTGAACAGTGCAGGGCCCAGGACAGAGCCCTGGGGACCACCAGCATTGACGTCACAAGGGTTAGACATGGAGCAGCCAACCTTGACACGAAATATCATGTTTGACGAGAAGGAACCAAACAAGCTAATCATTTTTTTCCCGAAAAACCGCAAGTAATCATCTTGTATATGAGGCCGTTGTGCCAAACCTGATCAAAAGCTTTACGAACATCCAAGAAGACAAGACCACCATATTCAGCACAGTTAAGAGGAGTGTTTAGATCTGCAACAAGCCTCCAGATCTGAAGTTGGCAAGAGTGACCTAGGCGAAAGCCGAATTGCTCATCAGGAACGAGATTGTTTGCTACACAGAATTCGTTAAACCTCTTCAGAATGATGCGTTCAAAGACTTTTGATAACATAGGCAGTAAGCTTATGGGTGTGTAGCTGACAGCGAGAGCAGGGTTTAAACCAGGCTTTGGTATGGTAACTATGACGGACTCTTTCCACTGGTCGGGGAAGTAACCAAGTTTCCAGCAGTAATTCATGGCTTTGGTAATGATCGAGATAATATTAGAAGGCAAGTTCTTGAGAGCACTGTTAGTGATGGAATCAATACCCGCTGCTTTCTTTGTTTTAAGTCGCTTGATGACGTCGGAGATTTCTTGGGCACTAATGACTTCCTCAGGGATAGGAACACGATGAATGCACCGGTAAGCGATACACTCGTCGTTAACTAGCTGTGTGTTCTGGAGGCTGTCCGAGTTTGTCTCACTAGGCGTGGTAAATTGGTTTTTTAAGGAATCGGCGATCAGTTGAGCCTTTTCCTCGTCACTGGTGAGAACGCTGCCATTGCCTGCAAGCAGTGGCGGCAATTGGATGGAGACCCTACGAACGAGAACTTCAAGAGTAAGGCCGCATGGGATTGGTCGAAATTAGTTGGGTTAAATGAAGCGTCCAATGCGAAGGCATACCTATGAAAAGACTTTTAATAATCTGAAAGCTTTCGGATTGATTTAATAATAGAAACAAAAAAACTCGGAATTTATATTGATGATCCGAAAAAAAACAGGAAAAAAGTATCGGATTAGTATCGGTTTTGTAAGTATCGCGCTAGTATCGATATTATCGATGGCTAGTATCGCCCGAAACCGTTAGTATCGTATCGGTATCGACCATCGCCGTTGATCTCGGGCGACAGTTTACGACATAACCGATAACAAAGTATACATCAAGTCGACTCTCCAAATCAACAAGAAACTGTTTTGCGCTGTTTAATAACCGTTCAAAGGATACGTGTTAATTCATACCTAACGAAATGCCACCGAATAAAAGAACGGGTATGGGTCAGAAACAAAACGTTATCCGGGTCTCGTATACATCTGAATAACGGCAAAACCTGCAGCAGATAGACATTATCCGAGATAACAAATTCTCATGCATGCGACGATTTGCCATCTGTTGGCGATTAGCAGTGTTATGCCAGGAGGAAAACAACTATATGAAGGGTGTGCTTATAGATCCATACACAGTACATTTCTGTAACTTTATTTATATTTCAGTTAACTTCTGTTTTGTATGTAGATGAGGTAGGAAGTCAGAAGGCTTAAAATGGGCAGACCAAACGATATTACTTTCTACGGGAATAAAAAATGAAAATTTATCATAGGGTGGCAGGACCCTGAAAAAAGATGATAATTCGAATAAAGGCTATCGTGAAAGTGATATTAGATGAGTGAAAGTGATATTAGATGATGTCTTATATATATAGATCAAGTAGTGCGGGGAGAAAGGTTCGTTAGGGAGAGCAGAAGTGAACTACTACGTGCTGGAATAGGACAAGATCGAGGCCACGGATGAGGAGATATGATAAACGTGCAATACTGAGAACATAATAAAGGGGGAAATGTGCTGGGATAGAACAAGAACAAGGACCAATGAAAGATGATAATAGGGCAGTGAAAAGAGTGCAGTAGAAAGCACATAGGAATAAACTAACAGAAATTGTAAACGAGAAGAATGATATATATTATAAATCAGAGTCCATTGGAACGTTTGTCCGTTTACAACTCAGAAAATAGTCAACGAAACTTCAAGAACTTTTCCATGTACGTAGTTAGTGTCACTGTGCTTTAAGTAGGGTACTTTTTATAACCTACTTATATCAATTTTTTAAGTTATTCTTACTTTTTGAAAAGTTGAATTGTTTTCAAAGGATGTCACTAGATGCTGATACTATCTTATCGAATAGTTAAAACTGTCAGCTGATGATACGTATTTGTTGCTAAACACGTAATAGCGAAGCCAACGCGATCTATTAAAAGCCAAATTAGTGCCACGGCTTGATTATATCGCGTCGGCTTCGGTAATAGTCGGCTGCGAGCTGACAGTTTTGTTACGTTGTACGAGCGTTAAATTATATTGTTAAGTTTGAGATGCAGGCGAAAGAGAAAGCCTGGAAGAGAAAGCGTGGTCACGGAAAAATCATACATTGTTACATCACCTACGGTAGGGATAATTCCGGGATTATTCAACACCACCTAAAGAGAAAGCCTGAGCGCGGAAACGTCATACATTGTTAAAACGTCATAGGTAGTCATCTTTAATCGCATTTCTACCAATAATAAGCCCTAAATTATGACTAAGTATGATGATGTAACAATGAATGAAATTTTCGCGCTCAGGCTTTGAGTAGAGGTGGGGAAAATTTAGGGCTTATTACACTGGCCAAGAAAATTTAAGATTTTTCTTTTAACCAAATTCAAGTGGGTGATTTTTGGTAGTATTTTTTCTGCTTAATACGAATATAATTTTGAAATTTCTCTAGCACGCACAGATTTCTTTTTTTTCATTGAAACATTTTTAAATTCTGATAAATTTTCTTGCGGCCCAAAAATATTGATAGTTTAACATTGCAGACGCTTCTCTTCACGTCCATTACTTTAACATAGACGTGCATAACTTGGAAACGTGACGTGATAGAAAAAATCTAAAAGCAGATTCGGATTCTACATACAAATTACTACTAAGAACACTTTGTGTGATCATAGTTACAAAATGAGTGTTGACTAGTGTTATTGGTGGAAATATGGTTAACAATTCCCTACTGAGGTGATGTAACAATGTAATGACGTTTCAGCGCCCAGGCCTTATCTTTAGGTGGTGTTGGTAGAGGCAACACCTCCTTGAAAGAAAGCCTCATGCATTGTTACATCATCATAAGTCGACCAAATTTAGGGCTTATGATTGGTAGAATTATGATCAACAATGGTCGAATTAAGATGATGTAACAATATATGACGTTTCAGTTGGGAGGCTTTCTTTCTAGGAGGTGTTGGTAGAGGTGGTGTTGACTAAAATCGCTTTTTCCAAAAATACAGCAATCCAATTGCTAACTACAACAACAGAATTTGCGCGTGTGTACAGACCAGGGAATTAAAAGACCGTGCTAAAATGTATTTATATACTATTGTACCTTTAATTTGAAATAGTAATATTATTTTATTATCTAATTTCATTTATAGAAGCAAAATTACTTTATAATGTTTAAAGAGACCATGGGTACAATTTCAGTATCAATAATGCAAAATTTCATCATACAAACCAATGACGTTTATTTATGACAGACCCGGAAACTTGCCAGCAAACTGGAAGTGGGAAGGTCCGCCTTCAAGAACCGTTATGGTCGAAAGTGAGCAAAACACATGGCTAAACATGAGGATACCTGAGTAATAATTCTTTCACACACCGATCACGGAATGATAAGTTTATCTTTTCGTTACCTTTGTACGAGGGGAGTTCAATAAGTAATGCAACACATTTTTTTTTCTCGGCCAATTTTGGTTGAAAAAACTGGACATTTCTTGTGGAACATTTTCAAACATTTCCGCTACGTCTTGTAAAGTTTCATTGATGTCCGATATGTGACAGCGCTACAGTGAGCTGTTAACGTGGCGTCTACAATGGAGATGCGTTCCAAACAACGGGCAGTGATTGAGTTTCTTTTGGCGGAATACCAGGGCATCTCAGATATTCATAGGCGCTTGCAGAATGTCTACGATGATCTGGCAGTGGACAAAAGCATGGTGAGTCGTTGGGCAAAGCGTGTGTCATCATCGCCACAAGGTCAAGCAAAACTGTCTGATCTCCCGCGAGCTGGCCGGCCGTGCACAGCAATGTCGGAACATGCGAACACTCTCATTCGAGCAGATCGACGGATTTTCATCTGTTTGGCCCAATGAAGAACGCAATCCGTGGGACACACTACGCGGTTGATGAAGCAGTTATTGATGCAGCACGACGTTGGTTCCGACATCAACCAATGGAATAGTACCGTGCAGGCATACAATCCCTCACTTCAAGGTGGCATAAAGTCGTAGCATTGAATGGACATTACGTTGAAAAAAAGTGTTATGTAGCTAAAAGATTGGGGAATAACATGGTATATTTGAATGCTGAATAAAACAACCCCCTTTTTCAGAAAAAAATGTGTTGCATTACTTATTGAACTCCCCTCGTATTTGAAGTATTTTATAATATTTTATAAACAATTTTTCGATCATGGTTTCAATTTCAATTTCGTTTCGATCATCTTTCATTACATATTTTCGATTTATGATTGTGGAAAGTGATTCCTGATCCTTTTTCGTGTCTATTTGTATGGTTGTACGCGGAAACTTTGAGGAATGGTTTTGAATTAATCATTCCTCGGGCCCAAAATCGTCAAAAACCAAGAAGCGACACAGCTAACAACACCACGGCTCACTCCTGCCATGAACTGCTATGGCTTCAATTGGCTTCACTTTGTGGCGATGTTAACATTATGATTCGGGATCTACCTTTAATATACGTCATTGGAACAAAGAGCCCGAGCAACGTCCGACGGACATACCAGCTACTCTTTTGTTTACAACTGATGTCACTAGATGGCAATGCCAGACGAAAAATGTTTCATTTCATTCATTTTTTCCAGACTTTCAAGGTCGCAGGTATATATTTTCAGGAAGATTGCTTCTCTCGTATGTTGCTTGCTTCCGCGTGTCCAGCTGTCGAAATCTACATGTTTTTGCGCCACAGGGGAAGGCATACAACGTTGTTTACCGAAATGGACTTGAATGCACAACTACCCTACAATCTATGCCCAGCTTGCTTATGTAGCTGATTCATTTATCTTATCATTTTTTTTCACATTATTTACTTTTGAACATATAATTTAATTTTCTTTTGTTCCCAGTTCATAAATCATCTTTTTTGGTTTGAAATAATTATGAAAGGTTTGAAGAAGGCATTCTAGACTGTTTCTCATTTTCTTGCATTTCTTTGTTAATCATAGTTCAAATTTTAACATAACAAACACTCGTTAAAAAAATTACTTAACACATCTTTTCCACCCGGGCGAAGCCGGGTAATATTGCTAGTCTATCTATCTATCTATATATATAAAGAAGGATGTTTGTGGGTTTGTTTGTGGGTTTGTTTGTGCTTTTGTTTTTATACAAACCTACAATTTTATACAGATCTTGATGAAGTTTTGCATACTTGACCTTCAAAGCATGAGGAAGGTCACTGTCTACCTCAGATTTCAAAAAAATAATATTTAATAAAAGAAATAAAAAACTCTTTCACCACAACAAAAATTAAGGAAAAATACAAGCTGAACCTGGAAGCGCTTTTCGACAGCAAGGCTATCATCATTCAGCAGGGACCAAAGAGTACACTAGGGTGAACTCAGTGAACTCAGGTGAAAGAGTTTTTTATTTCTTTTATTTACTACTAGAAGAGGTACCCGGCGTTGCCCGGGATAATTACACTTGCACAAACTTTTCCTTTCATTGTTAGTCATGAGATATATATTGTTGGTTCATGCAGTGTGTTTGTGAATTGCGTGCTGATACCATTGTTGATACCTATTGTTGTACCAACTTTGCCTTGCATTGTTGGTC
>JAHWFO010039480.1:1730-19363 GCA_023313115.1 Rhysida immarginata | reverse complement strand
AAGTGAAATTATGACTATTCTCCATCTATGCAACGACCCATTCAAGATCGCCACTCTCGAAGCTATTGAGATCTTTAAAGCTATGATCTCCTCCTCAATTTTCAAACAGTTTTTGATATTTATTCAATTTTAAATTCTTTATCTGATATCTTGTATTTTTCAAATTTGTATGTTTACTTTCATTTCCATTTCTTATTGATACCTTAGTTTATGTAATCTGAATGAATCTTCTACTAGGTCCGAGTTTTCAATTTTGTTTGTGTTATGACATCAATTTTTCCTTTATATTTCAATTAATTTTCCACTCGGGGTTTCTTTATAGTTTCATTGTTATTGGTTCCTTATCCAACCATTCTCCTTTCAATGTCGCCACTGTATAATTTATATTTACGATTTGTTATTTCTTCATCCAATCATTCTCATTCTGTACCATATTTTCTGTATATAAAGGCTTATGTCCTCTTGTGTGTATCCTTGATAAAGCCGGGAATAAATGGCGAAACTAGTCGGAAATTCTGTTCTCCCTTAGTCGTCTTGTAAAGTCTCTACCAATTTTATTAAAAACTATTAATTAAAACAGAAGCAAGAAAGTTAAAACCACAAATTTCGCTTCCAAATCAAGTTTATATACAAGTGTAAAAGCACACAAGGAGGATTTGTCAGTTATAACAAATTAATCCTCCCGATAAAGTAGCGGTATCCCTGAGATCATCTATTTTTACCTTTTTATCTCACTTTCCCCCTCCCCAATTTTTTTAAATCGAAATATTGATTTTCTCGAACGTAATATTTAGAAAATGTAAAAGAGCTCTATATTCTTTCGTTTCTCATCATTTCCGATCGAATGACATGTCACATGCCATATGTTGCCATAGTTCTAAAGATTAACTAACTGCCACCCCCACTGGGACAATTTGGCCCAAACTTCATAATAATGAAGATCTTGCTTAGAGGAATCCCATACCGAGTTTCACTCCTTTATGTACTGTAACGTGATAGAAATTGGTAATTGCAATTTCCGACACGTTCAGCCAAAAACTAAAGGAGGAATCTCTCCCTCATCGTAAAAGCTCCCTTCCCTTGTTAAGCTAGTAGTATTTCCCAACTCTTTAAAAGATAAGTCACTTTAGAATTAGTGAAAGAAACTCCTTCTGAGTCCAACAATTAAATGGGGACAACGCGGTGATAAGAAAAACTTTGGCAAAGGAAAGTTAAAATCATAATTAGGATTAAGCAAACTTAAAGAACCGTGATACGAATCCTTACGTAAAAAAAAAACCCACCTTTTTTAATTAAACTCCTAACCGAGTTACCCTTTAAACTTATTTGGAAAATGCACGTAAATATTTTTCTTTATTACACTTTTTTTTATAAAGAAAGCAATGCTCAAAAAACGACAAATGGTAAACTGAAACTCAAAGAATTAATCAGTCCAAAAGATCTGGGAAATCGATGAAGGCCATAAGAGCTCGTCCACACCAAGGAGATTCACGACGGGGAAAACCGCACGACACACGGGTGAGAGGTTGACTGCCTACTAATTAAGACGAAAGCTGGCGACAGCTGCGCAGGCGAGAGGTAGAACTTCAGTCTACGAACCAACACGAGGAGCTAGCAGGAACTCGGACGAGCAAGAAAAGCTAGGCGATCGGGACTCAGAGCAAAAGCATATATATATTTGGAAATCAAAAAAAAAAAATCATCATTGACAAGATAATAGGTAAAACAAAATTCAAAAAGGAAACAAACAAAATTATAAAAACAGGATATTCAAGAAGAATTCTATATGCCAAAAAAAAAACAAAACAAACAAACAGGAACCTCCGACAAACGTTACCTAAAAGGTGAAAAGGAAATACAAACTAATAATAAGTTACACGGAAACCGGAGGAAGAGACAAGGGAGTTTTTTTGAGACGAAGGTAAAGGACAAAAATAAACGTACAAAGGTTAGTAGACGTCACTGGTGGGAAAACAAAGACCCAAACACGAACGAGATCCTGCAAAGGAAAGAAAAGCGTAAATAAAAAATTAAAATGAAAGAGATTAAAGATCAAATAAAGCAAGCTAGTTAAATAAAAAAAAAATTTACAAAAATACAAGAAAAATTCCAAACTAAAGTCCAGAACTTTAAGGTTGGCATTGTATTCTAGAAGAAGTCGAAACCTGCGTTGAAATCTTGAATGAAATATACATGGCACAAAATCTCTGGATTCCTACGAAGTCCGGTGAGTATCGATAGGTTTGTGGCAAGCGCTAACAGAATACGTCTACAAGAGCATGTTGCGGTGGACAAGAGCATGTTGCGGTGGCGATCAAATCGAAGAAAATTCATGGAAAACTACCTGAACCGGACGGCTACGCATGAGCTGAAGCAAGGCGATCAACAAGAACGTATATTTACATAACAAGGCTATAACTAACATCAAGAGTTTATGCTCGACAAGGAAGAAAATAATAAAAGATGGTAGACCAACCTGTCTATGATGATGGTAGACAAACGGCGATAAGCTTAACGCTCATAAACAGAACCTGCGATGAGGAGAAAACCCGGCTCGAAAGGCAAATGCCGATCATCACTGCGAGGAGGAGAAAACCCGGCTCGTCGACGGCGACTAGAAGCCTATACCGTTATCTTGGTAGATAAATTCCGTAGCGGTATATTTATCCTAAGACAAGAAAAACACACGACGAATTCTGGTATCAAAAACATCGATTAAATCCTATGAAGCTATGGTGAAAGAATGGAAAACAGCCTTGTGAAATTCGAAGTTAACACGCTCGTCAGTAGTGGTAGAGTTCAGGAAACCATGAGTAGATGATAAATTGGCGAACAAATCGACTAAGTCCCGATTATTAGTTTCGAGGACATAATCAGTAGGACCATGCTGAGAGCTGATGTCCTTTCCACAAGCCAACGACGAGGCGGAAAAACACTCTAATCTCTTTTAAAAAAAATTTCTATCCAAGAAAAAAAAATAAAAATTTAAATATTACCAGGACACGAGATACGTAGACTCGCGCTCCGGAAAAAAAAAAAAATAGCGCGACGCTCTAAAAGACCAACCTCTGATAACAAAGAGAGATTTAAATATCAACAATCGCACGCAAAAACAAAAAAAAACCGTGAAGCGAAATATAAACAATCTGTTTAAATAAATGTTCTCAAAAAATATTAAAAGATAAAAATATTCTTAAAGAATTTCAAAAGGATTTATTATTCTTATTACTAAGAATATTGAATCTGATGATTCATGCTTTCTCCTCACTAAAATCTTAACATCCCTACGAATAGTAATTATGGTACAGACGAAAAGACAATTTCTAGGCATTTATCATTCTGATTCAAGTAAAAGAATCAACCCATAGCAAAAAGTGAAAATCTTAAATTCTATCTACCGATTGCTTTTCCTAAAAAAAACTTCAAGACAGGCCAAATAAACGTCCAAGCCGTAGCCAAATTAGACACTTACCATGTTTAGTTCGAGATAAGATATGAGTGAGATAAAGATTGACCCCTTTAGCCGCAAAAATCGGTTTCATAAAAAAACAAAATTCAAAATCTTGAATTAGTCAAATAATGACCTGACCAGGCCTAATGTGGAGGAACGTTATTATATATTTTCTCGACTTAAAAGGAGCGATAAGCGAGGGAAGGCTAACCAAAATATACACACATATTAAAAAAAAAAATCATATCTAAAGCAACGCAACCCGAACGCATCTTGTGTACCCTTTAATTACGCATTAGGAGGGGGAACACGGTAACCTCCAAAGAACTAAGCAGGAAGCGTAAAAAAAAACTTAGCTAATGACAGGGACCACTGTCTCCCACCAAAACTTGACCAATCGGTTCAATTTCTACAGGTAAGAGAAAGACACAGGAGCATCGGCTCAATCCCTCTTTAAAAGGTAAACGACGTCGGAGTGGGAAGTGAACCGCGAGCGCCACGACTAGACAATATGAAAAAATATGGCTGATAATGTCTTTAGGTCCATGGAAGGAAGGCTAGGACAAGCAAAGTACCTTGATTAACTTACCTGCTCAAAAAAACCGGCACGTTACAGTGCATAAATACACGTAGACCTTTTCGTCACCTCCAATAAAGTGAAGGTGCTACATTCCGTAATTTCAACCTTCCACATCAGAAAATGTGAAAATTATGAAGGGGACGGACAGACGGACATCGTGAAACTAATTAGTAGCTCCATTCTTGTGCTACTTTAATTATTTGTATATTTTATTCGGTGACGCGTTTGATAACCCAGTTTTTTAGTAATTTCTAAAAAAAATTATTGTTAATTTCAGGATTAAAAGTTCATATGAACCCAAAAACATACTAATTTGAAGAAATATGAAGTTTTATACAATAGATATAATTAATGTAAGATAATATTTTTTCAACATAAATATTGGATATTATAAAAGATAGGTAAAAAAACATTTTAAAATGGATACGGGGACAGTTATTTTACAGAGCACTAGGTTATGCTTTAATAACACAATTTTATTTTCACGGAAAATTGTACTCTCAATAAAGGACCTTCATACCATCATTTAATTCCGATTATCTACAAATATCTATCTCAATAATTTTAAATTAAAATAATAACGTTTTCATCTGTTGCTAATGATATTATTTTAGGGATCAGATACGTTAGTGACATTTTAGTAATTTAAGTAATGATTTAATTGCCATGTAATTAATACAGTAGCCTACATGGAAAGCTTTATTTTAATAATTAGATTTTGTTGAGGTTTACAATTTGTATTTGGTTTCTTAGCTTAAGTTTTCTGTAAACATGCGCCCTTGAACCCGTTTACATAAACCAACGCACGAAGTTACTTGTACACTTCAAGGTACCAGAGCTAAAATATACGGCGATGGCCTGATTGATTGCCGTCGCATTTTCGGCAACTCTACAGACTTGGGCTCACTGGGCGGGGCTTCACCTATGCCAAGACGCAAATCATAAGTTATGTAGTTAAAACAGCATTTGAAAGCTTATAACTTTAATAAAAACTCGTTTGTCGAGGTTCCCGATAGGAAAGTGGTTAACGGTTTTGACTATCTTCTGTGTAGCTAGGTTCGATTCCCCTTTCGTTGACTTTTTGTTTCAAAAATTATTTTATATGTTTCTTCAATATTAAATAATACCAGGGATGGATGAAGGGGGAAATAACTCCCCCCCCCCCACTTCATATGTTCTTGATAATACTGAGAATAAATAAGCAGTAAATGCAAGATGTAAAAAGTAAAAATGGAAATTTAAAAAAAAAAATAATAATTAATAAATAAAATAAAATAACAAACATATGTAAGCTTACGTAACAAACAATTTACAATTAAAAAACTTAACAATGAATTTTTTCTTTATTCTGCATTCTTGGTTGTATTTAAATAATCTTATTTTGTTCTTTTTTTTCCATTTCCTCCAACTTACTTTGTTAGTTTTCACACGGATTTTGATTTTGTTTTTACATTTTTTATCTTTTAGCAGTTCTTTATCTTGTTCAAGTTTGTTTTTTCTATTATTTTACAAATTTAAATACATTCGAAATTTGTGCTCTCTGTAAATATGTTTGTTCTATAAGGTTTTCTAACTGTGTATTTCATATTTCATATTTGTATATGTACGTCCAATGGTGCAAAGTAACTTGAGATAACTAGCGGTCTCCCGACTCATTCGTTTTCATAATGTGTGTTAATCCCCATTTTTTTGCAAGTTTCGTGTTTTCTTTTATTCGTCCAAGAAAATAAAATTTTTCAAGCTTCTGCCAAATAACCCATCCTCTCAATGGAGAGTGCCAATGCTTTTTCTTAAGTAATTGAGATATTTTTTTCTAATTATTTTACTTTATGCATTCTAATCTGTAAATTTATTCTCCTGTCATGATAAAGGTAGTAAAATATAAACATTATTTTCATTAAAATCGTTAAAACCGCAAGGTCACTTATAAAATATATCAAGTACATTAAAAAACGATGCTAATCTGCACACAGAATTCACGAAATACTACGTAGTGGAATGCTCTCAAATGATCTCTCTTGGTAGACTATGTTTTTCTTTTGTGTTTCAGAAGACTTTATTTTTCGAAATAATGATAATTTAAAACCTAATAAAAACCAATTAACCGCCCTCTTTAATTACCTTGTATTTAACTTATCTTCAGCTGCTATAAGAATTTTCTGACTGCGCCATCTCCTATCAATTATGTTAACTTAAATCAAAATTAGAACCAAAATATATTAGAATGAATTGAGATGTAATATCAAATCGTATTTTTATATTTATTTAAAACCAGTGTTTTCCGACTAAGATTCTCTGAAAGCTTTTATTTTCCTAGTGATCAGTTATTAGGCAACTGTTTTGAACAGTCGGAGTTATTTAAGCTATGTCTGTGAAAATGACGCATCATAGGTGAAGCCCCGCCCACAGAGCCCAAGTCTGTAGAGTTGCCGAATGTGAATTGCCGTCCGGCGCCCTCGTGGTCTCGCGGGCTCCTGTGCCTTATGCTGGTCCAAGGCCTTCTATAGACATAATGAATATAGGAGGCCTTGGCTGGTCAGCTAGTGCTTCGGGTTTTAGAAATCTCCTTGGAATTGATGACGTCACCGATTTGTTTGCTGTGAATAAACGCACTCCCAGTAAATTGCAGTGCGACAGGAAATTGGCGCAGGAAATTGCATGCGACAGGAAATTGGCGCAGGTAATTGCAGTGCGACAGGAAATTGGCGCGGGTAATTGCAGTGCGACAAGAAATTGGCGCGGGTAATTGCAGTGTGACAGGAAATTGGTGCTAATTTGCTTCCTAAGTAGGGGGTGTTTCGTTGTTTCGCGACGTATAAAGGCGTATGTGAATGACGGCGTTGGTCGACACATCAAACGAAGTTAGAACCCTCGAAATTCAAGTACTTTGCAAACCGTAAGCTTGTTTTACTTATAAACTAAAACTATACCAGCTAAATATTCTGTGGTTAAAAATATAAAAGTTTTATTTGCATTGGTAAGGTCTCTAAAATTTCTCAACTGTGTAGAGGTAGATGAATTTATCCAGTTTAAATGTTAATAATCTCTGTTAATATTAAATTATTCTTTCACTTGAATGTTTTGCTTTACACCCTATTTCTTTGTATTAGATTAAGCAGATCGGAATAAAACTGTAGATTTGTATAAGAAATTTTGCACAATTGATCTTTAAAGCAAGAGGAAGGTCACTGTCGATCTGAGATTTCGAAAAAACAATAATTATCGATAATACAGCCTTTTCACATTCATTTAGTCGTTTTTCACAATCATTTCGTCGTTTTCCACAAACATTTAGTTTTTTAAAATTACGTTTGCATTTATGTCATTGTAATTATTTCCTATAGTCACCGTCAGTAAAGCACCGTCCTAAAGGGCCCCACACAAATTACGTTTATCTGCAGGCCTTGCCTGTATTGAAGAACTGTAGACTGAAATCTCATTGCACCACACCATACACATCAACCGCCTGCAGGCAGTGGTCTTTACAGTCTATGGTCTGTGCTGTTGCCACTCACTGACAGTTCATAATCGTCAGTCCGGGGGACTACAGTTCAAGAGTAGAACTGAAGAACTGGCTCGCGAACAGTGCCAGTTGTTCGGTTCAACTCGGAGCTCTCCAAATACAGTTCAGGTGCTTTGGAGATGATCATTTGACAGATATACAACATGGAATTAATAAAATGTTTCTGAAAATGAAAAAAATAATCGTGAACAATATAAAAATTACTTCGTTAATGAAGGTGTTTGGCAAGATAATTTTCTTGATAATTAGTTATAATTATTTATATTGCACATAAATACTGCTTCACTTGTCATTGTTACTATTATTATTATTATCATTGTTTGGGGAAGCCAAACTCGGATCAAGTCCGGAAGCCAATCCCAGAGGCGGACCCAAAAGAGGGCAAAGCCCAAGGGACTCAAATGCGAGGGAGGGAAAGTTATGCACTCGTGGAAGTATTGATGTTTGGGTGTAGGAATTTCCATACTATGTGACAGGTGTTTAGAATTGTGGCTTTCTGTAAGGTTTTGTATAAGTGTGGGTTATTATTATTATTATTGTTTGGGGAAGCCAAACTCGGATCAAGTCCGGAAGCCAATCCCAGAGGCGGACCCAAAAGAGGGCCAAAGCCCAAGGGACTCAAATGCGAGGGAGGGAAAGTTATGCACTCGTGGGAGTATTGATGTTTGGGTGTAGGAATTTCCTTACTATGTGACAGGTGTTTAGAATTGTGGCTTTCTGTAAGGTTTTGTATAAGTGTGGGTTTAAATTTAGTGTTGACAGGCTTTTGTGTAGGGAGTGTGGAATAACCCCAGTGGCAGAAAGAACGATAGGAACAATGTGTACTCTGTTAACTCCCCAAAGGTGTTTTATTTCATGTGCAAGATCCGTATATTTAGTGATTTTGTCAGTGTATGCCTTTTGTAAATTGTGTGTGTTGGGGATGGAGATATCAAGTATGTAAGTCACTTTGTTTTGCTTATCTACTAGTGTAATGTCTAGTCTGTTATGAGGGATAGTTTTGTCAGTGATTATAGCTCTGTCAAAATATAGTTTATGTGTGGTGTTCTCTAAGACAGTGTCGGCGATATATTTATAGTAAGGAGTGTGAATGTCCCTTAGCTTGTGTATGTCCCTAGCTAGATGTTGATGTATGATGTTGGCTACCTGGTTATGTCTGTGTAAATAATCTGTCTGCGTGAGTATTTTGCAACTGGATACGACGTGTTGGATGGTTTCTTCTGCGATATGGCATTTCCTGCAAGACCCGTCAGTCGAATCTTTGATAATATGTTTTCTGTAGCTTTTAGTGTTAATAACCTGGTCTTGTATGGCAATCATGGTTCCTTCAGTTTCCCCAAAGAGACTCCCTTCACTCAACCAAAAGTTCGACGCTTTTTTGTCGACTTGTGGCTGGTTGAGGTCAGAAGGATGTCTACCGTGGAGTTGCTTTCCGAGCCATGATTGAAGTTTAGTGCATGTTGTAGGAATGTTATGGGTGTTCTGCATGCTGTTCAGATTCAGAGGTGTGTATTTTGTATCAGCCATGCAGACTGCTTTGTGTAATGGTGATATGTGTTGTTTAGAGTAAAAGAATTCTCTGAGTGACTGAGTCTGTTTCTGGTGTAGATCTGTTATGTCAATAAGACCTCTGCCTCCCTCTGAACAAGGCAGGGTGAGTCTTTCAATAGCTGTGTGTGGATGGTGCTTTCTGTAGTTTGTAAGCAGTTTACGTTGTTTCCTTTCAAGTCCCTCAAGATCTGTGTGTGTCCACTGTATGACTCCAAATGAGTAGGAGAGTATTGGTGTGGCATAAGTATTGATGGCCTTTATTAAATTTCTGGAATTTAAATGCGTTTTAAGTATTGTCTCTAGCCTATGAAGATATTGTTTAGTGAGTGTATTCTTTATGTGTTTGTGCTACAGAAGCTTGGCTTGCTTAAATCCTAGATATTTGTAAAATTCGTCATTTTCCAGAGCAGCAATGTAATCTGGTTCATCTAATGTGAACCCCCTTCCCTGAGTACGCCATTTTCAATGTGAATGGTTTTGCATTTGTCCAACCCAAATTGCATGTGTATGTCTTTTGAAAAGGTTTGTGTAATGTCAAGTAATTGGTGCAATTGTGTTTGTGTGGAGGCGTAGATTTTCATGTCGTCCATGTAGAGTAAGTGTGAAAGCGTGTAGTGGCAGCTTTTATTATGTTTAATTGTGTAGCCGTAAGTTGTGCTGTTCAGTCTGTTGGAAAGTGCATTTAGTGCAAGACAAAACCAGAGTGGGCTCAGTGAGTCACGCTGGAAGATGCCCCGGTTTATCTGTATTTTGTCAGTCGTGATGGTTTCACTGTTGAGTGTGAGGTGTAGTATAGTCCTCCAATGCAGCATTGTACTTTCTAAAAATGTGATAAGTGTAGGGTTTATTTTATATAATCGTAGTGTATATAACAGCCATGAGTGTGGGACACTATCAAAGGCCTTTTTGTAATCAATGTAGGCTGCATGGAGGTGTCGATGTTTATTGTGAGTTTGCCATAGGACCACACTGTCTATCAGGAGTTGCTCCTTACAACCCATGTGGTTTCTACGGCATCCCTTTTGTTGCTCAGTGAGAATGTTGTTTGTGTCTATGTGTGTATAAATTTTGTTTGCGATACAGGCAGTTATTTTGTAAAGTGTAGGCAGGCATGTGATAGGTCTATATTGTGTGGGATCTGTAGTGTTATGTGACTTTGGTACCATGTATGTTATTCCTTGTGTGAGGAAATGTGGCAATATCTGTGGTGTTTGCAAAGTGTTGGAGATCTGTTTTGCAAGGGCCAGATGCAAACAGGTGAAGCGCTTATACCAGAAGTTTTGAATCCTATCTACACCTGGGGCCTTCCAATTGTGAGTATGTTTAATGAATTGTGAGAGTTCATCTGCTGTTATGTCAGTATAAGGCATGTTTGATAGTGTGGATGCTAATTGCTCCTCTTCCCTGATCCAGCTAGCTTCTTTATTATGTTCAGCTGAGACAGACCAAAGAGACGACTAATAATGTTGGAGTGCTGTTTGTGTTGGCAGACCAGTGTTTTGTGTCTGTGTATAATCTTTGTTTAACTGCTTGTAGAATGTCTTCTCATTGTTTGCGAATAACTTGTTCTGCTGTTTGCGCTGAGTGCATGTTTTGTATCTCTTCAGGCGTTGTGTTTTTGCAGCTAACTTTTGTTTTAATGTGTCCATATATTCTGTAATGTGTTGATTGTGCTGCTCATGTCTGGTGTGTGTTTATTATTATTATTATTATTATTATTATTATTATTATTATTATTGGATAGTGCTAGTGGATATCATCGTATGGATATACAATATGTCGATTTCTTCGAGAACTTTCCCAAGAGATTGGAAGAAAGGAATAGTAGTCCCAATCTTCAAGACTGGTAACAAACAGGCAGTTAATAATTACAGACCGGTGTGCATTCTAAATGCAATAGCCAAGATTTTTGAAAAGATAATATTCCTTTATCTTAATTCATATTACACTTCGAAATTTTGTCCTGAACAACATGGCTTTATTAAAAAACGCTCTGTCACGACCAACCTTATGACATGGCTTGATCATGTTTCTTCAGAAGTGCAAAAAAGAAGACAGGTTGATGTTATTTATTTTGATCTCTCACGTGCATTTGATTCTGTTTGTCATATCAGACTACTTCAAAAACTTGAAATATATGGCATTTGTTCTGACTTCATTAAATTCCTGGCATCTTACCTTGATGCTCGTGAAAACGTTGTGCGTGTGAATGGGTATTCATCTAAACCTTTTTTAGCCCCTTCAGGGGTACCGCAAGGTTCTATCTTTGGCCCTCTCTTGTTCAACATTTATATTAATGACCTAGTTTCACATATAAGATCATCTCGAATTCTGCTTTTTGCAGATGACTTCAAATTATATCGACGTATATGTGAACCTTCAGACTCTGTGTTGCTTCAGGAAGATGTTAATAGAGTGCTCGAATAGTGTGAAATCAACCTTTTAAAAGTCAACCCAACTAAAACGAGAGTTGTAACTTACTCTCGTGCTGTCATGCCGCTCATATATAACTACAGGATCAATAAACAAGTTTTGCAGCGTACGAGAACGATCCGTGATTTAGGTGTTATCTTTGATGATAAACTATATTTTCACCATCATGTTGCTCTTATAACAAGCCAAGCATATCGCATGCTGGGACTTATCAGCAGATCAACTCATTCTTTTAAAAGACCCAAGTGCTTTACCGTTCTATTTAAAACTCTTGTCATCCCACGTCTTCTTTTCTGTTCCTGTGTGTGGAATCATTTAACACAAACTGATATTAAAAAACTCTACAGTGTATTTTCACGCTTTTGTAAAATTATTTTCAGACGCCATTTTACACATCTTATGGACTTTAACATAGACAACATACTTAAAGAAGTTCGTTGCTTCATTTATCTCAACTCCTAACTAGGAATGATCTAGATTTTCTGTACAAAGCTATTCATAATATCATTGATTCCCCAAGTTTTCTCATTGCTTTTAACTTAAATGCTTCCATATATCAAACACGATGTAAAAATATTTGCTATGTTCAGAAACACAATTCAATTAATCCGTTTACCAGATTATTCTTAAAGTATAACAAACTGAGTGATTTTGTAGACATCTTTAACTCTAACTATTATGCCTTTTATAATGAACTCTTAAACTACTTTGATAATATGTCAACGAGCAATTTTTAGCTCTTTGTCTATTTTACATGTACTGTAACTGATTTTTTATTTAACTGTATGCTTTTATGCTTTGTCTTTGTTTAGTTTTTTATGTTCTGTTTACCTCCGTTAATGATTACTTGTATCCATCTTCAAATTTTTCTGTCTTATTTTATTTTATTTTATTTTTTAGTGTTTTTCGTTGTTAAAGGTTTATTTTCAACTGTTTTCGTACACACTTAAAACAAATAAAATTGAAATTGAAAAAAAAATTGAAATTATTATTATTATTATTATTATTATTATTATTATCAGTCGCAGTGTCTATTCAATGAAATAAAACGTGTGAATTCTCGAATACACTTTCCTTTCTCGAATTCTTAATGCATTAGTTTAAAAAATAAAAGCTTACTGTAATAATAAGAATTCGTTACTAAAACTGTACATCTTCCTGATCAATACTAGGGCGTAGGCTTTCTAGTTCTCGAGTTCGCCTGGTCGTTGGTTCGAATCCCGCCGTGGGCATGGATGTTTGTGTTTGTCCCGAGCTGCGTGCAGATATAACTTGTGTAAAAGGCACAAAATGGCCTTAGTAGTCGACGCCAAAATTTCTAATAAATCAAACCAACCAACCTGATCAGTACAAAATAATAACAAATTATAATACCACAGAGATGGCATGTTTACATTATCAGCAGATGAACCAGATTTTGCTGCCTTCACTTTATTTTAATTCTTTCCGAAACGCACATCGCAAATTATTATTATTATTATTATTATTATTATTATTATTATTATTATTATTATTATTTTACTATTTCTACTGTAGTCGTTTGAATCGTTATTTTATAAAATTCTAATAATTTGTCATAGGTCTTGGTTTTCATTTCTTTATTGGAATACGAGTCATCTTTTATCTTCCATACACAGGTATTTTTCTTATATAGTTCTATGAAAGAAGAAAAGAACGCTGACTTGTCATCCATCTCACAACAGGTCAAAAAAATGTAAGCTTGCTTAAAAGCAGGGTTGGAAAAATAACAGTTTTTGGGGGAAAAAACAAACAAAAAAAACGTTTTTTTTGTTTTAAATCACATTTTTTGTTTTAAATCACATTTTTTGTTTTAAAATAATTGTTTTAAACAGTTTTAATTTAAACTGTTGTAAACATGTTTTAAAACAAAAATTTGTTTTAAAACAACTGTTTCAAACATATTATTGAAGAAATATTACATGCTTTTAAACATATTGCATGAATATGATGCATTAGATTCAAATCATTTTATTTACTGATATAAATAAAAACCATAATGAAGTAAGTATATTTTGATTATTAACGTAATTATTATGATTTTTAAAATACTAATTTTAAAAAATTTATAAAATAATTTTATTAAATATAATAAAGGTAATGTTTCTGTCTCAACATACAAATCTCACAAGGGGAGGACCAGGTCTGTCAAGCTTGGATTTAACTGAAATTTAAATATTATTACGCACCCCTCCCACTATTATATGGCATAATAGGCATTTGTTTACGAGATATAATTATTTAAAGTTAGTTATGTAGGCCATTCATGTATATTTACAAATTCAGACAATGTGGTATTCAAGTAGTCAACGTGGTTATGTGGGTAAGTCGATAGATTACAATGCTAAAAGTCCTGGTTTCAGTTCTTGCTCTTTTCCCAATTTAATTAAAAAAAATTTAACATGTTTTTGAACAAATTATATATGAAACTAATATTAATTATTAAAAACATAGGTTGGCATATTATATTTCATATGAGGAAGTTAACAAATTATTTATTTTAAATAACTTATTATACTAGGTCGATATAAAAATGAGCCCCCCTTTTATTATCGTAACCGAAGCAGATAGGTCAATTTTGATGAATCCAATGAATAGGTAGATGTGGGTGACCTATCCCATGGTCACTTTTCATCATCCCAAATATGCAAATTAGGACACATTCAAAACCGTAACTTATACACGTAAAATTCCAATTGAAGACTTGATCAGCATGAAATTCCAAACAAAACAAAAACTGATCACCACTATCACAATCCAAAGCAGAAGATCATGTTGACCATTTCAGGAAAAGTGTAGCTTGCTATCCTGGAATTCTGTCTTCTGTATGCTGACACATGCCTCCTTTTATTTGCTTATCCTCATGATAGCGAATGTTATTATGGTAATTTTTGGTAATTTCTTGATTTGCATATTGAACATTCAAATGTCTCTGTGAAGCGCATAGGGAGGTAACTAATAAATTCAACATGTGATTGTTGGTGAACCGTTTATCAGATTTTGGAAATATTTTATTTTTTTTGTTCGGAATTCTATGCTGAACAAGTCTTCAATTGGAATTTTTCATGTATCTGTTACGGTTTTAAAGATAGGATTTGAATGTGTCCTAATTTGCATATTTGGGATGATGAAAAGTGCACCATGAAAAGGTCACCCACAACTTTCTATTCATTGGATGCATCAAAATTGACATATCTGCTTCGGTTACGATAATAAAAGGGGGGGCTCATTTTATATCCACCCAGTATAATAAGTTATTAAAAATAAATAATTTGTTACCTTTCTAAAATGAAATATAATATGCAAAATATTATAAAAATGTTTTTAATAATTAATATTAGTTTCATATATAACTTGTTCAAAAAACATGTTTAAAAAATTAAATTAAATGAAATTGAACCCAGATCCTTCACCCACATGACCACATAAGACTACTAGAATGTCAAACTGTCCGAATTTGTAAATATACATCAATAGCCTACATGACTAACGTTAAATAGTTATATCTCGTAAACTAATGCCATTAGCATGAGTTACTATCCCATATAATAGAGAGGTTCAGCACAACGTAAACGCGAACGTGACGCGAACGCGTGTGATTGGTTTGGTTTGGTTTGTTTGGTATTAACGTCCTTTTAAACTGCTATGGTCATTTCAGGAAGGCGTTATAGGGGCCGCAAATTTTACCTCGCAAGGGTTCTTTAACGTGCAGCCGGCAAACGAGTACACGGGACCAACGGCTTTACTTCCCTTCCGAAGGAAGTGCGTGATCTCAGGATTTCCCCCCTGAAAAATCCTCGTCGTCCTCGGCCGGGATTGAACCCGCGTACTCGGGAACCCGCCTCGTCGTCCTAAGAGGCGATCACGCAACCGCTGAGCCACCGAGGCCGATGAGAACGCGTGTGACGTTTCCAATCTGAAATGCCGTAGCTTTTTCATTGTTTACATTTGTTATTGGCTTAGTAACAATGTAACCATTTGTATGATAATGGTTATTGGCTTAGTAGCACGTGCCCTAATGGTGCCATATGATACCAAATGGTACCATTGGAACTTTCAATGCTAAGATATGGCATGTAATATATCAAACAACTCGTAACAACGTGCCATGAGTGAATATAACGAATAAATAATGGTAATGGTTATTGGTTTAGTAGCACGTGCCCTAATGGTGCCATATGATACCATATGGTATCATTGAAACTTTCAATTTTAATACATGGCATGTAATATATCAAATAACACGTAACAACTTGCCATGAGTGAATATAACGAGTAAATAATGATAATGGCCATTGTTTAGTAGCAGGTGCCTTTATGGTGCCATATGATACCATATGGTACCATTGGAACTTGCAATGCTAAGATATAGCATGTAATATATCAAATAACTCGTGACAACGTGCCATGAGTGAATATAACGAGTAAATAGTTATAGTGGTTTTTGTTTAGTAGCACTTGTCCTAATGGTACAATATAGTATTGTTAGAACTTTCAATCCTAAGATATCGCGTGTAATATATCAACCAACTCATTACGAGTTGTTAGATCTATTGTTATCCATAGCTTATTTGTATCAAGAGCATAATGCTCTTAGGCTTAATGTTATTTAAAACTCACTATTGTTATACATATTGCTAATTAATACACCATTTGTCATTCTTTTTCAACAATATGTATAAACTTTTTCAACAAATGCATAATTAATTTCATTTTCGGTTCAACAATTAACAATCAATTTCAACAAGCATTCAATTTCAAATAAGGGAACTTTATTTTCAAGAAACTGAAAAGCAAATTAAAGAAAGGTAAATTCAATTTCATCACATAACATTTATGCAAGAAAATGTCTTCTCTTGCCAACTTTTTAGGAAGATGTGATAATGCATGTTGATTCCAATGGATGCAATTTTCTTGAGTAATATTTTCCAAGCTTATTTCTTCTTGTGCGATTAGAAAATGGGCACGAAATTTTTCCATAGTTATGTTTCTTTTTCTCTTGCTGCTTGCTTATTGAACATAATAACTTGGTTTTGGTGCTCAGTTGAATTTTTAAATTTTTGAATAGCGCTGCTTAATTGAATTTTTAAATTTTGAAAAAAAAAATGTTCTATAGCGTTAAGAAATGCGCTATAAGGTGGTAAAAACGAATTTCAACAAAGCTCGAGCATGTGGTGGTGCATTATCCATAATTAAAACAACTGCTTCATCTTCTAAAACTGCTTGCAGGTTAGCGATAAAATCATGGAATCTTTCTTGAGTTAATGATCCTCTTTGAAAATCATGGTAAATTAATCTATATCTTGAAGACTGTCATGTATTTTAATAGCAAAGTGCGCTTAAATACGATGTCAGAGATGGGACGGGAGACGATAAAGGATAAAATTATCAATTTTAATAATAATCAATAAATCGTTCTCAATTTCTTGAGACCGTTGGAATCACAAAATTAGGAATCTTGCAATTGAATTTACATTCCGTTAAAATCAATTCTATTCCATTAAATATAAATATATCCTTTTCTTTTTATACAAGTATAAAAGTACCCCCAAGAGGGAATACGCTATTGAAAAAGTTACACAAAGTAGTTAGCAAGAATTACGTTAAAGTTGCTTTAGTTGCTGGATGCAAAGGTGAGTCTGATTCGTGGAAGCGTGAAATGGCTTCTCTCTAGAGTCCTCGCATTTGATATCCGCTGCTTCGCTGCTGTTTGCTTGAACGAAACTACTAGCTTGCATGGGAGAATGGGCTCTGGCAAATCCCTCGCGACCGTAGGAAAACGGCCACCTAGATAAGTACAGTCGGCAGCAAAAGTAGCTAGCCACCTTGCAGGGAAACATCCGCGTGGGGAACGCTAATGCAATTCCCATCACCCCTGTGCTGTCTACCGAAGTGCATTAACCCAAAAGAAAAATTTTAATGATCGGTGGAAATAGCAGCAACCCATAAGCAAAGAGTGCTCAACTTTTCACGATTTTAATATATTCAGTACAATTTCGGAATTCAACAGAATAAAAAAAGCCGAATACAAAAGAGGATCAGAAATCTATTACTATTTTTCAATTAATGTATTTTTA
>JAHWFO010039479.1:0-51509 GCA_023313115.1 Rhysida immarginata | reverse complement strand
TTTTGTAAATGTTGGGAAGTCATGGATGAAAAAGTTGAAGAGTGCAGAGAGAGAGAGTAATTTGCTTAATCGCCACATGCTTTTGAACCTCGCCCAGGATTTGCTTGATTGGTTGACCGTGATTACGTATTAAGATTGGCGGAATATGGAAGATGCTCTTGTTATTAGGCTTTTCAACATTTTTTTGCTGTTCGCACTTGCTTTCTCGAAAAGCAGCAGCGATTGTATCATTTCTATCAACAACACCATTAGGCTTTTCAACGCTTTTTTAGCGTTTTTGGAGTTTGCAGTTATCCATTTATCCGTATCATTGCATAGCCGTTTGCGACTTGTACTATTCGGGCCTTTATCATTACTCCCCAAGCCGGAAGGGATAGTTTCCATAGGCTGAGATTCACACTCTATTTCACAGGAGTCTCTTAGATAGTCAGAAGTTTCATGTGTAGGTTGATTATTTTTCATTGACAGAGCAGAGAATTGATCTTTCAGGAACTGCTCCATCTTATTACAGTTCATGTTGGCCTCATTACGTACAGCAGAAATTTCAGCATTCATATTAGCAATTTTATCGTGGATTTCAGTTAAGTTACTTTTTAGTGACTCGACTTTTCCTTGTAAATTACCATATTTAGTGCACATTTCTTGGCGCATAACCTCTATCTTATCCTTAATTATAGCATCAAAAGCTTCGAATCTGTAATCTTTACATGCATCTTTACATGATATATATCTCGCCATACGTATATTTACCATCACTTGTTTTTTGGCTTGCAATACCACTTAACGCTCTGCCTGAGTCTGGCATTATGATAAAATTTAAAATAATAAGTAAAGAATAGTCAGACTGCTAGCCCTGAAAAGGGCTTTTCCAGAATAAGATCTGTAGAAAAAACAGCCTTAAAGAATAGGATATAAAAAACCGCTGACCTTAAGAGGTTATGATGACTAAACAACCCGGAGGTTAGGCTCTAACAAAATAAGAGCAACAACTACTACTAAGACAGAGACCTGATATCCAAACACAGTATAGACGACTAACAAACGGTAGAAAGGAGCAATCATTCGGGAGTAAACGTGTAACGTGATGAGCAGCGCTGATAAAACTGAAAAAGAAAGGAAATTAATCAACAAAAGCAATAGACAGAAAAACGTTCAATAAAAAAACACATCAAATAAGTGTTGAAGATTCTGAAGACCACGGGCATGAACCAAAATCAGGACAAAAGTTGGAGACGTAATAAATTAGTTCTGTTCTATGGCATAAAAGAAGCATAAGGTTGACATCATCTTAAAAAACTCGTTGTCTTCGAGAGGCCGGTGAGATCCATCAAAAATTCCGTAAAAGGAAATCCAAGAAAAATATTGAATTCAGGTAAAACAGGGAAACTTAATTGTGGTTGAACAAAATCGGCCGGACGGTTCGGTAACGGTTGAAAATGTAAAAAAAAATGTCTACTCACTGTGGAAAGAAAGAACAACTAGATTCATGGTACGGCGTTATTATTGTTCATCATTGAAAGGTTAACGACGGCCAAAAAATAATCAACCGACGATAAAAATCGTCCCTCTCCGCATTTTTCGCATTATAGTAGAATACTTGGTATCTTTTGTTTTGCTGTAGCCAATATACGGTGTATTAATCTAACATAAGAAGCACATCCTTACTGTTTACGACAATCGACAATCGAACAGTGCAGGGAAAACGAGACGAGTGGTCCGAAAGCAACGCTTTCACTGCCATACTCATCCAGGAAGTAACCAGGGGAAGTACACTGAATTAGGCAAGAAGCCAAATGAAACCTAGTTAAGTCATCCAGAGGATAAGATGGGGTCCTTTGCTATAAGGACGATAGAGTTGATTGTTGATTGACGAGGAGCTATGAGATCCAGTATTCGGGAAAGATGGCCTTTTGGATGTCGTCGAAATTGATGTCCAGAACGTGTCGAGGCCTGCGATGCCTGAGGAAACTTCTAAACGTGAGCGGGTGTGCCAGAATATCTGCAACCAGAGGATTTGGATGGTCCTTGATCTTCAGAAGCAACTTTTTCAGCGACTCCTGTACATAGCTACCAATTGGAGATATATGGAAATCTTCAGCAATAGAAATATTTGTAGCGACTCTCCTGTCAAGTTGGGCGATAGTCCTCAGAGTAACGTTTTGGAAGGTTTGGAGATCCTTCCATCTGGATCTGCATATTGTAGCCCAGGCAGGCATACCATAAAGAAGAATGGTTCGTATAACCATCTTGTAAAGCAAAAGTTTTGTATCCACTCCAAGAGCGCTGTTTCGTCCCAGAAGGGCAACCAGACTGAACTTCGCCTTCTTGGCTCTACTTATCGCATAGGAGACGTGGTCTCCCCAATTTAGCCTGGCATCTACCACCACAGCGAGGTATTTATAATTTTTTTTTTATTTATAATTTTTTTTAAATTTTTTTATATAGGAGATATATAGGACATTTTTGAACGATTTCTTCATATGATAGGAAATATAGGAGAACTTCGAGGCCTGGTTATTAGATTACAGATCCATGATTTACATTTTTTGAGATGGAATACCATTTTTGAAAGCAGATATTTTTCAGTAGAATCGGTCTTGTCCTCCTTCTGTCAGGCAAATTAAAACAGCTAATGGCCAACAATATTCTCTTGGTCATAGGGTCCAAATTAGAACTTCTCAAGACCAATCAGCCAAGATAACTGAGGATTCCACTAATCTAACTCCAGAAGGATATTGTTAGGAAACAAGTGATAAGCCAAATATAATGTACTTAATACAAATTCAATTTTAATGATTAGAATACTTAGCACGAGTCAAAAGAAATATTAAACAATGATAATTTATAAAAATAGCATGAATTTTGTTTTACACTTTAATAGAGTAAGCCCGCTAGATTAATTATGGTCCATTTGATATTCGTCTTCTCATTTCGTAGACACCGTAGCAGACACCAAAGCATTTCATGGTTTCAATTGTAGTCGATATCCTTCGAAAACTACTTGTTAACAGAACTGGATTATCTTCATCGATCTCATCAGCAGATTCTGAGTGCAACTTAACTTACATCAGTATCACTCTCTTTACAAAGAAAACTCTACTGTATTCTTTCAATTGAAAAATGGAAGGAAAAATTCTGCGACCCGGATTCGAACCAGGAACCTCGACTATCATGGCCGACGCCTCTACCAATTGGGCTATCGCAGTCACCACGGACAGCCAAGCTGTCTCAAGGTGTCTTAAAGACAACCAAGTTGTCACGGTTGAAAGCCCAATGGGAGACGGGAACCTGGCCCGCAGATAAAGAATTTCTCCACTCCAAACCATCAGAAAGTTGATGAATTCATAAATTCGATCCAGGAACCTCGACTACCATGGCCGACGCCTCTACCAATTGGCCGTCTACTTTCGTTGCTAACGCTTCGTAGGCGATTCCCATCAAATTTCCGACGGTGTAGGTGATCAGCTTCGCCCAAAGTAAATCATTATCATCGATGGCGTCGAATTCCCAGTAGCACTGTTTCTTTTTCCGCAATACGGAAAAGTCAACTGATATCACCGAGAGAGCCGAAACATGATGACTGTTAAAAGCTAAAATTTCATATTGAACTTGTAAGATTGTAAAGATAGTAAACATTGTGTTTCTGTCACGGAATTTTAATAATTCCGATGGCATAGTTCATCGTTTTCGCTCCAGAGTATTCGTCAATACAGAGCGAAAGCGAAATCGTCTTCGACCACGTCATGATCAGCATCAGCTCGCGGCAGCCAATGAGGAAGGAGCAAGCCTCTCTACTGCGAGCTCGTCGAGGGGTCATCGACGGAGCGGTAGAAGGAATTTGGCGGCTACCGAGCGAGGACGGAGCAAAAAGGGACTCCGGGATGCGAACGACGGAAGACTTCGAGACGGTCTGATTTTGTCTTCGCCGGAGGAGAAGGCTCGTTCTCGAGTGATTGCTACGGAGACGACTACGGAGGCGGCGAGTGCCTCGTCGTTGGATTCCGGGCCGTGCCGAGAAGCATCTTTGGCGGAGAATGTATACGCAACAAATTGCGTTCCGTCGCAGGTTAATAGAGGTGAATCCACGTTGATCTACGTAGTACCTCGGGAGCTAAAGGTTACGGCCGTCTATCAGCTATACTCATTGGTGAGTGTATCATTTTCCATAGGCCTTATGGCCGATATAGTCCGAAGTTCTTTCCCCGAGCTAAGTCGCCGTAAATTGCAGTTTAACACGCAAGTGTGCGGCTTTTGGCCCGGAGGCATGTCGGCTTACTTCGGGAGCGCCTTCGGCTTCGTCTTTTTAAAACCCTAAGAGAAAGGTTTCTCTTGTGACCTCGCGTCAAATTTTGTGAAAAGATTATCTCGTAACCTGTAACTCATTTGTATTCTTTACGTTAGTGTTACTATTTATTGTTTGGACTTTCCCGGACTTGGAACTTTACCTTTTGTGACTTTTCAACTAAATTTATCCGTCAAATACTTGTTACTATTGTTTGGACAGTTAACTTTCGCGAGTGCGCCGTTTCGAGCTTTTGTTTGCTCTTGTGTACGCTGCAAAAGTTATATGATCTGTTGTTGTATTTTTGTGCATTTGCTTTGTGTTTCAATACATGCATTTAGTTTTAAAGCCTTATTTGCTGTATTGTTTTTCAAGTTATGTTTTTGTTAACTGAGAGGTTCGTTCCTAGGTAATGGGTTTTTAAGGCCGACCCAGTTAGCTTGCTGTATTACTAGTTAGCTTATATCCAATGTTTTGTTTTAAGCTATAAAATTTTCCGGCTATTAGACTTTAGCTCTTAAGCTTTGTTTAGCTCTTAAGTTTAGCAGTTCGGCTGCTTGGTATTTATTATATTGTATGTATCTTTTGAGTCATTTATTCTTGTAGCTTTGGGTGCTTTAGTATTAGCTCTTAAGCTTTGTTTGAGGTTAACTGACTTTATGATAATTGTAAAGGCTACATTAGAGCCTTTGTTGTAATTTACTTTTAGGTGATTTTGGTAATTACTGTGTAGACATCAATTGTCGTATTCAGTTGTTTAACTTGTGAGCTTTAGTTAGGTTACAAGTTTAACTGTAATTGTAAAGACTTACGTCAGAGCCTTGGATGTAATTTACTTTTGGGAGAATTTAGTAATTACAGCTTTTGAACATTAAGACATTAATTGTCGTATGCTTTTTTTTTAGCTTGTAAGCTTTAGTTAGGTTACTAGCTGAATTGTAACGTAAGGACCTACGTTTAGGCCTTTGATGCATTTTATTGGTAGAATAAGTGTACCTTGAAGCATAGGTTTAATTTGTATGCTTGTTTGTTAAACTTAGATTATTTTGCACTGAGGTGCGCGTAAGGTTTTAATATATATATATATATGTGTATTCACTTTATTCATTTATTTATTTGCATTTTTGTGATTCCTTTTTCATAATTTTGTTTTGCTTAGAGGTTCCCGTTTGGTTCCTCACTGCTTTGGCAATTTTACGTTATAATAATAAACTTTATTATTTTATTTAATCTAATCTTGTGTGCTGTTGCATGATATTAAAATTCCACTGCGCTACTCATAATTTACCCATTAATACATGTGACAGTTTCATCCTCATGGAAGGATTCTTAGAATGAAGCAATAAAAAGATATTCTAATCAAAACGCAAATATACGTGCTAGAAACAAATAACAGTCGACAATCGAACAGCACAGGGAAAACGAAACGAGGGGAACCGGGGGAAGTACACTGAACTAGGCAAGAAGCCAGATGAAACTTACTTAAGTCATCGAGAGGATAAGATGGGGTCCTTTCCTATAAAGACTAGGGATGTGTTGAGACATGAAATATCGTATCGAACGATAATATCATATCGACATTTCCAACGATAATATCATATCGATTTATCGTAGGTTTTATCGAAATATCGTGTCGATATTTTAAATAAGGTGCCCCAAAAACAAAATTTAGCTATTAAAACTATTTATTTATTGAATATCCTTTTATAAAAGTGAAACAAAATTTATATTTGCTTATCAAATTTACTAATATTTAGAAGGAACAGAATTTAAAAATAGTAACTTTGAAAACCTCTTTGGATTTAGCCTGCTCCTTTTTTCAGAAATGATGTCTCCAGCTCTTGAAAATAACCTCTCAGATGGCACAGATGTTGCAATTATGCGAAAATATTTAAAAGTAATTTTTGATAACGTTGGATAGCAAGTGGATGACTCATTCCAAAATTGTAAAGGATTTTTGTGACGGTCAAAACATTGTTGGTCTAAATAGTGCTTGAATTCAATTGGAATAGTACCCACAACATTCCAATTTGAATTTATTGATGCTGCCGGTCTATCGTGGAATCGCCAATAACTGCTGAAGTTTCTCCGAATTTGCGTGTCGGTTACAGGAATTGTTGATGTAGAGTTGGTTGCATAACGCACGGGGTTCAAGTTTAATTTTCTCTCTAGCTGAACTACATGCTATTGGGCTAATGAAATGTACCCTCTTGAAACGAGGGTCCTGCATTGTTGATATTGCAAAATTTGATACCTATACATTTAAGATAATCTTGGATGTTAGGTATTATTGCAAAATTATACCTATAGATTAATTACAAAAAATAAATCGACAATCGAACAGTGAAGTGTACATATGTTAAAATGGGACGAAAGCAGCGCTTTCACAAAGCTCATCTAACCAGAATAAACTCCAAATGAAATACACTGAGGTAGTCAAGAAGCCTAACAAACCCAAGCGGTCTTCCATATTATACAAAAAAGAAAATAAGATTGACGGTTGTCAGAAACAAAAAACAAACGAAATAAAAAACACAAGGAAAAAGAAGATTATCACATCTTCCAACAGTCCGGGAAAGAGACGCTGCCAACATCTTCAAAACTTACGTCAAGAGAAAATAAAGAGTAAATAAACACTTATACAGGGTGTTTCAAAATTATGTACAATAAATTTAGTGACATATTCTTCAGGTCAAAAGAAGACGAAAATGTTCTATAGCACTTTGTCTGGAAACGATTTGTTTGCGAGTAATCCAATATCATACATCAGGGAAGCACGATAGTTAGCGGACGATATTTTAGCAGTTCCAGCGTTTCGAGCCAACACCAGGTTGAGTGGTTTGTTCCATTAGTTGTGTACGGTTGTTTCCATTACTGTAGTTTCACTACATCCACTAGGAATATCAATTTCAGAACGTTTGCGTGCTTTGACATACGCATTACGATTTACGTAAAAAAAAAAGTCATGTACACGTATTCCAGTGCAGAATACACTGACATGCACCTAAGGTACGGTCTTGCGAACGGAAATGCTGTGGAAGCAAGAAGACTCTACCAAGAACGCTTTCCGAATAGACGTTTGCCAAATAACCGAACATTTGTATCTGTCGACAGACATTTGAGGGAGCGTGGTTCCTTTGGCCGTCAAACAGGATGAGGAGAATGTGATAATTGACATCATACATGATGAACCACAGACAAGCATTTTCCGGTGACCGCATTCTTCACCGTCAGCTTTTGCATCCATACCACCTGCAACTGGTTCAGGCACTGAACCCAACGGACTATCCACACCGACAACGATTTTGCCAATGGATACAACGTCGTCATGCTGCAGACCCTAGTTGTCTCAGCCAGATACTTTTCACGGACGAAGCAACCTTCACCCGGACAGGAATCGTAAATTCTCACGACCAGCACCATTGGGCAGATGCTAACCCGCATGTTACCAGAGCTCGAGCGCATCAAGAGCGTTTCTCCGTGAACATTTCGTGTGGAATTGTCGGAAACAACTTAATTGGCCCTTATGTGTTGCCGCCACGATTGACTGGGCGAACGTATCTTTTTTTTCTGCAGAATGCATTGCCAGAATTACTGGAAGATGTTCTTCTTTTGATAAGATCTAACATGTGATTCATGCATGATGGCGCTCCAGCACATTTCAGCCATGTTGTACGAGCACACCTTAATCCTGCATACATGAATCGGTGGATAGGTCGAGGTGGACCGGTAGCCTGGCCTACAAGATCACCCGACCTTAATCCCTTGGACTTTTTTCTGTGGGTCATGTGAAAACGATCGTCTACAGCACAGACGTTCCTTACATTATGGATCTGCGACAACGAATTGAAAATGCATGCCAAACCGTTCGTAATGCTGGCGACGAACTCTTCCATGACATCAGACGGTCGCTCATGCAACGAGCCGAAGTGTGCGTGCGAGCTGGTGGTGGGCACTTTGAACAATTCCTGTGATTTGGAGCCACGGGTTTAGTTGGCTGTATCGCGTAAATAAATCGTTTCCAGACAAAGTGCTATAGAACATTTTCGTCTTCTTTTGACCTGAAGAATATGTCACTAAATTTATTGTACATAATTTTGAAACACCCTGTATATCTGAAAATAATTATTTCATACCAATTCAACATTAGAAAATCTCTTTTCTAGATTCTTCAATAGACTTTTAAATTGGTCGAAATTAGAATGGGTTAAATGAAGCGGCCAGTGAGAAGGCATATACATGAAAGGACGTTTAATAATGTGAAATCTCTCGGATTGGTTTAGTAATGGAAACAAAAAAACGCCAGAATTTATTTCGATGACCCGAAAGTTTCATATGAATTTATGAATTCAAAAAAACGACAAGATTTATGATTTCAAATGAATTTATATCGGATGTCGGAAACGAAATATCATATCGGATCGATATTATCGTCCTTGATAATGTCGAAAATTATCGAATATCGAAACGTAAATATTGCCGATAAACGATATATCATATCGTATCGGCACATCCCTAATAAGGACGATAGAGTTGATTGTTGATTGACGAGTGGTACGAGGAGCTAGAAATCCAGTATTCGGGAAAGATGGCCTATTGGATGTCGTCGAAATTGATGTCCACGACGTGTCGAGGCCTGCGATGCCTGAGGAAACTTCTAAAATTGAGTGGATGCACCAGAATATATGCAACCAGAGGATTAGGATGGTCCTTAATCTTCGGAAGCAACTTCTTCAACGACTCCTGGACATAGTTACCAATTGGAGGTATATGGAAATCTTCAGCAATAGAAATATTTGTTGCGACTCTCCTGTCAAGTTGGGCGATAGTCCTCAGGGTAACGTTTTGGAAGGTTTGGAAATCTTTCCATCCGGATCTGCATATTGTAGCCCTGGCAAGCATACCATAAAGGAGAATGGTTCGTTTAACCATCTTATAAAGCAAGAGTTTGCTATCCATTCCAAGGGCGCTGTTTCACCCCAGAAGAGCAACTACACTAAACTTAGCTTCTTAGCTTTGCTTATCGCATAGGAGACGTGGTCACTCCAATTTAGCCTGGTATCTACCATCACTCCGAGGTATTTGTAATTCTTAACCCATTCGAGCTCTTTACCAGAAAGAAAGAGAGAACTCGGTGTTTTCCGAAGTGTCTTCGTAATGAACACTGCCTTGCATTTGTCAACATTTTCAGAAGCAACTTTTTCAGCGACTCCTGTACATAGCTACCAATTGGAGATATATGGAAATCTTCAGCAATAGAAATATTTGTAGCGACTCTCCTGTCAAGTTGGGCGATAGTCCTCAGAGTAACGTTTTGGAAGGTTTGGAGATCCTTCCATCTGGATCAGCATATTGTAGCCCAGGCAGGCATACCATAAAGAAGAATGGTTCGTATAACCATCTTGTAAAGCAAAAGTTTGGTATCCACTCCAAGAGCGCTGTTTCGTCCCAGAAGGGCAACCAGACTGAACTTCGCCTTCTTGGCTCTACTTATCGCATAGGAGACGTGGTCTCCCCAATTTAGCCTGGCATCTACCACCACACCGAGGTATTTATAATTTTTTACCCACTCCAGCTCTTTACCAGAAAGGAAGAGGGAGTTCGGGGGTTTTCGAAGTTTTTTCGTAATGAACATCGCCTTGCACTTGTCAACGTTTAAGTCGAGTCTCCACTTTGCAAACCATTTCTCGCACAGATGTAAGGCCTTTTGTAACCGTGATATGACGTGAGCGGGATTGCGGTCAGTAGTCATGATGGCCGCGTCGTCAGCGAACAGATATAGCTTGCAGTTAGTAAAAGTTGGAAAGTCATGGATGAAAAAGTTGAACAGTGCAAGGCCCAAGACAGAACCCTGCGGAACACCAGCATTGACGTCACAAAGATTAGACATGGAGCATCCAACCTTGACACGAAAAGTCCTGTTTGACAGAAAGGAACTGATCAAGGTAATGAGTTCGTCCGAAAAACCGCAAATAATCATCTTGTATATGAGGCCGTTGTGACAAACCTGATCAAAACCCAATTCTATCACTCGACGGACGACGACGTACCTATTGCAGTCTGGACGACTTTCAGTGCATCGGTGGAATCTCCAAGAAGACTAACAAGGTAAGACTTTTTTAAGTCTTTTAAAACTCAGTCGTTCTGAGTAGGTGCGTCCTTCTAAGGACGGCAAAACCCAGCACAATACCTGCTCATGGCGACGTCAGGCGTTGCGTCGACGAAATCCGCTAGCATTACTATTAAATATGCTGACGGTAAAGTGTTACCATGTGAGCAAGCCTATAAAGATGCCTGTAAGGATCCTAGATTCCTGGCCTTTGATATTTTAATTTAATTTATTGTAGCCTCCCTTTTGGGAGATTTGTCAAAGCATTCCTTTTTCTCTCATTTGTTGTTCCATAACATAGCTTTCTATTATATTTCTTGCATGTTTATCATGATTTACACATATTTCAGTATCACAGTTTATCATCTGTTTCCTCAAATTTAACGGCATCTCATTCCATTCTAGGATTGTATCATATGGAAATTTATGTCTTATAAATGATGATATCGTTATTAATGAACAGCTTGAGGCTTTAAGTACGGTCTTAAACAAGAAATATTTAGACTTAGAATCTAAGGTAGAAACGCTGGCCAAGAATGTTAGTAGTCTGGACACTAAGATTGATGGGTTTAAATCAGAGATTTTGAATGCCCGTAGTGAAGCTGCAAATGGCCTTGCTAGTCTTGAACACACAATAAGGGAAATGATGAGCTCTCTCAATCTATGCTATACTAACACGCCAATGTTAGTAGGTGACGCTGAACCCATGCAAGACAGTGACGATCCCCTACTTAACTGTGCAGAGTCCATCTCAATGAATAGAATTAAAAATAAGAGGAAACTAAATGATGATCAAGCTAGGGAAGTCAGTGACTGGATACCTGTTGTAAATAAAAAGTCTAAGGGCATGCGTGTGGACAATATCTCCAGTGAGGCGGCCATCAGCGACGTAGCTGCTGTTGCCTTCCGTGATAAAAACAAGAAATCTGTCCACACTAATCATAGAGAAGGAAGCGTATATGTTCCTCCGATCATCATTCGCCACCATGGGAAACTTTTCAAGGAGATTCTGGAAGAGATCACCAAGCATGTCCCTCTAGATAAAATCGTCGCGCACACAAATAGAAAGGATACCATTAAAATAAAGTGTCAGGACGAAGAGACCCATAAGATTCTAGTTTCTGGAGTCAAAAGCAATGATGTTCTGAAAACCCAGCATCACCAGCTAAAATCCGAAAAAATGCTAAAATACGTATGAATGCCAACGTATGACCTCGAAGACTTTGCAGAAGACCTCTGGAAGGCTAATTATTTTCCGGAGAAAGCAATATGGCTTAAAAAGCAAATGGTTCAGTAGAAATGCCAATGATTTTGGTTATCCTCCAGAATACTGAGCATAATAAATCCTTTTTAGGTTTAAAACGTGTCGGTCCTCTAGCTGTTACTGTAGAATTATTTAGAGGTAACAAAAGACCCTTGCAGTGTTACAACTGCCTTCGTTTTGGTCACGTGTCTCAAGGTTGTACCGAAACGCCTCGATGTAACAAGTGCGCTGGCAACCACCAATCGAGGGACTGCACTAATGTTTAGGGTAAAGACCCCCCTAAATGCATCCGCTGTGATGGACAGCATACATCCAGTTACACGAACTGTCCCAAATATCCCCTTGTAAAAAGGCTCAAAAGCAGCATAGTGCTAGAAAGGAAATCCTATGCTTCGGTCGCATCTAGCGCTGATGACATACGTATGGTTGATCCGAACCAACTGCGCAGTATTTATAGGACTCTTGGAAATTGGCTAAACCTCTACAAGGAAAGTGGAAAGGTAGTGCCACAGATTGCATCTCAAAATCTAATTATAATCATGGATAGACACCCATATAGGACCATTAATTAAGGGAAACTTCGCTGCAATATATGGAATGCAAGGGGGATTGCTCGCAAACGCATCGAGTTATATAATTTCCTTATAAACTGGAAAGTCGACACCGCTTTCGTGTGCGAGACACACCTGAAATAATCTCAAGCGTTCAAATTGCCCGGCTACCATGTCTATCGCAAGGATCGACCTCTGGGTAATAATGCCGGCCGTAATAATGTTAGTCATGCGTTTGGTGGAGCAGCAATCATTGTCAAGGACGGCATTGATCATCGTGAAACTATCACTCCCGACTATATAGGTATGGAAGCCGTTTCCGTTATTATAAGTGATGCTAACGCAGGCGAAATTAAGTTCGTCTCATTATATAACTCGCCTAAGCACAAGCTTAGTCCATGCGAACTCGACGAGCTGCTGTCCGGACCCATTCCGGTTGTAATGGCGGGCGACTTAAATGCTAAGCATCATGCATGGAACTCTAAATGCCCCAATCAAAATGGCAATATCTTATATGGATATACATTGAACGAAATTAACACCTTAGTTGCTGGTCCCCTTGAAGACACCTACTACTGCGACCACTCACCTGTTAGTGACGTGCTGGACATCGTTGTTTTTAAAGGGTTCTTCAAGCCCTATAATATATTTACAGTTGATGACTTGCCCTCTGACCATCGACCAGTGATGCGTATCTTTGAGGGTTTGGACATCGATATGAAGATTGGGCTTCGCTCCAAGCAGGACTGGAAACTCTTCAGAGATATTCTTCGCGAAAAAAGCATCCCATACAAAGAGGGCATTGCCAACGATGACATCAACACAAATATTAGTTCTATCACTAGTGTTATCCATGAGGCTAGTTGTTCCAGTGCCTCCACTGCTGATCGAAAGCGTCCTGAACATCTCGACCTTCCTCCCTACATCAGACGGCTTATTCTTGAAAGGAACCCCTATAGAAGATTATGGCAGCGTAAGCGACTACCCTTTTACAAGACAAAGTATAACAGGCTTTCTCGCAAGGTCCAGGAAGAGGTTAAAGCTCTACGAAGTAAGAGGTGGAACGAAAAACTTAAAACCTTGTCAATCCAGGACAACTCGCTCTGGGGTACTGTAAGGGCCTTAAAAGGAAACAGACCCATCAACTTGCCACCACTGCTTACTACAGGTGGTGATGTTGTTACCAGTGATCGTGATAAGGCTCAACTGATCGCCGACTCCCTGGAAAAGCAGTTTACCACACCGTGTGAAGAAAAGCCCGATATTCGCTCAAATACTCCACTTGGCAACGATGTGTGTATCTCCTATGAACCATCCCAGAGTGTTTCTACGCATGAGGAAATTATTAGCACAAATGAAATCTCCGACGTCATAAAGCATCTTAAATGCAGGAAAGCAGCAGGTTTGGATTCTATCATAAACAGTGCCCTTAAGAACTTGCCTCCTAGTGCCGTCTCGATTATTACCAGGGTCATAAATGACTGCTGGAGACATGGATACTTCCCTGACAAGTGGAAGGAGTCCGTCATCGTTACGATACCAAAGCCTGATCTGAACCCTGCTGCTCTACCTGTCAGCTATAGGCCTTTAAGCTTGTTACCTATGCTATCAAAAGTCTTTGAACGTGTTATTCTAAGGAGGTTTAATGCTTTCTGCGCGGCCAATAATCTTGTTCGTGAGGAGCAATTCGGGTTTCGCCCGGGTCACTCTTGTCAACTACAGCTTTGGAGGCTTGTTGCTGATCTAAATACTCCCCTTAATTGCGCCAAATACGGTGGTCTTATCTTTCTAGATGTACGGAAGGCTTTTGATCAGTTCTGGCATAACGGCCTGAGATACAAGATGATTACTTGTGGCTTTCCTGACGAACTGATCGCTTTGATTAGTTCCTTTCTGTCGAACAGGACTTTTCGGGTCAGGGTTGGCTGCTCCATGTCTAACCCTTGTGACATCAAGGCTGGTGTTCCCCAAGGCTCTGTCCTGGGCCCTGCGTTGTTCAACTTCTTCATTCACGACTTCCCAGCATTTACAAAGTGCGAATTATACCTGTTTGCTGACGATGTGTCCATCATGACTTGTGCCCGAAATCCCGCTCATATCATATCTCGGTTACAAAATGCTGTGCATCTGCGTGAGAAATGGTTTGCTAAGTGGAGGTTAAACCTGAACGTAGATAAATGCAAAGCCATGTTCGTTAGCAAAAAACTTAGAAAACCCCCGAAGCCAATCTTCTTATCTGGCAAGGAGCTCGAGTGGGTAAAGAACTATAAATACCTCGGAGTTGTGATAGATGCCAAGCTAAATTGGGGCGACCATCTCTCTTATGCTATCAACAAGGCCAAGAAGGCGAAGTTTAGTCTGGTTGCCCTTCTGGGACGAAGCAGTTCGCTTGGAGTAGACAGCACACTTTTGCTATATAAAATGGTTATCCGAACCATACTTCTGTACGGTATGCCTACCTGGGCTACAACCTGCAAATCCAGATGGAAGGATATACAAACATTCCAAAACGTCACCCTGAGGACTATAGCCCAACTCGACAGGAGAATAGCAACTAATACTTCCATTGCTGAAGATTTCGGTATACCTACCATTGGAAACCACGTCAAAGATTCGATGAAGAAGCTTCTTCCGAAGATGAAGGACCATCCCAATCCTCTGGTTGCAGGTATTCTTGAGCATCCGCTCACCTTTAGAAGCCTCCTTAGATATCGCAGGCCTCGTCACATCGCATGTCAACTTCGATGACATCCAAAAGGCCATCTTCCCAACCTACTGGATCACCTAGCTCTTCCACGTCCTATCGTCAATCAACTTTATCGTCCTGTTAGGAAAGGACTCCTCCGTATCCTGTGGATGACTTAACCAGGTTCATCTGGCTTCTTTCCTAATTCAGCGTATTTCTTTTGGCTATAATACTGGATGAGTATGGCAGTGGAAGCATAGCTTCTGGACCGCTCGTTTTGTTTTTTTCATCACTGCGCTGTTCGATTGTCGACCTGATCAAAAGCTTCACGAATATCCAAGAAGACAAGACCACCATACTTAGCACAGTTTAGAGGATCTGAAGTTGGCAGGAGTGACCTGGGCAAAAGCCGAATTGCTCATCGCGAACGAGATTGTTTTCTACATAGAGTTCGTTAAACTTCTTCAGAATGATGCGTTCAAAGACTTTCGATAACATAGATAGTAAGCTTATGGGCCTATAGCTGACACCGAGAGAGCAAGGTTTAGACAAGGCTTTGGTATGGTAACTATGACGGACTTTTTCCACTTGTCGGGGAAGTAACCTAGTTTCCAGCTGTCATTCATGGCTTTGGTAATGAGCGTGATATTAGAAGGCAAGTTCTTGAGAGCACTGTTAGTGATTGAATCAATACCCGCGGCTTTCTTGTTTTAAGTCGCTTGATGACATCGGAGATTTCTTGGGCACTAATTACTTCCTCAGTGGTAGGAACACAATACACCGGTAAGCGATACACTCATCCTTAACTAGCTGAGTGTTTTGGAGGCTGTCCAAGTTCGTCTCACTAGGCGTGGTAAATTGATCTTTTAAGCAATCGGCGATCAGTTGAGCCTTTTCCTCGTCACTGGTGACAACGCTGCCATTTCCTGCAAGCAGTGGCGGCAATTGGATGGGCCTGTTTCCCTTTAAGGCCCTTGCAGTACCCCAGAGCGAGTTGTCCTGGACAGATAAAGACTTCAGTTTTACGCTCCACCTTTGTGTTCGTAGAAAGTCTCTTCCTGGACCTTGCGAGAAAGCCTGTTGTATTTAGTCTTAAAATAGGGTAGCCGCTTGCGTTGCCATAGTCTCCTATAGGAATTCCTTTCGAGAATGAGATGCCTAACGTAAGAAGGGAGGTCGAGGTGTTCGGGACGCTTTCGGTCAGCAGTGGAAGTACTAGAAGTAGTAGCATCCTTGATAACACGAGTGATTGCACTGATATTTGTGTTGATGTCCTCGTTGTCGATAACCTCCTTGTATAGAATGCTATTTTCTCGAAGAATATCCTTAAAGAGCTTCCAGTCTTGTTTGAAGCCCTTTTTTCACACCAATGTTTAAGTCGTGGAAGATAAGCATGACTGGTCGGTGATCAGAGGTTGTCATCAAGGGGGCCAGCAACGAAGGTGTCAATCTCGTTTAGGGTGTATCCACATAAGATATTTTCATTTTGATTTGAGCATTTTGAGTTCCATGCTTGGTGCTTGGCATTTAAGTCCCCCGCCATTATTACTGGAATGGATCCGGAAAGAAGCTCATCAAGCTCGCATAGACCAAGCTTGTGTTTAGGCGAGTTATATAATGAGATGAGCTTGATTTCGCCTGCATCAGCGTTATTAATAATCACGGAAACGGCTTCCATTCCTTCATAGTTGGGAGTGGCCATCTCACGATGATTAATGCCGTCCTTGATAATGATCTCTGCTCCACCAAACGCGCGGCCGGCATTATTACCCAGAGGCCTGTCCCTGCGATAGACATGATAGCCAGGCAATTTGAACACTTTGAGTTGATTTCATGTGTTTCGCACACGAAGGCCATGTCCACATTCCAGTTTACAAGGAAATTGTAAAACTCGAAACGCTTGCGAGCAATTCCCCTTGCATTCCATATATTGCAACGAAGTTTTCCTTGATTAATGGTCTTGTGAGGGTGTCTATCCATAATTATTTGCTAGATTTCTCAGACGCGACCTGTGGCATTACTTTACCAATTTCCTTGTTGAGGTTTAACAAATTCCCTAAGTATCTATAAATACTGCGTAGCTAGTTGCTTTTGAGCCTTTTGACATGGGGATATTTAGGACATCTAATGTAACTAGAAGTGTGCTGACCGTCACATCGGATACATTTAGAGGGGTCTTTACCCTTAACTTGCTACATTCCCTCGACTCGTGGTTGCCAGCGCACTTGTTACATCGAGGCGATTCGGTACAACCTTGGGAGACGTGACCGAATCGTAAACAGTTGTAACACTGCAGGGTTCTTTTGTTACCTCAAAAAATTTCAACATTAACGGCTAGAGGGCCGAGACGTTTCAAGCTTAAAAAGGACTTGTCGTGTTCCGCATTTTGTAGTAGAACCAAGACTAAAGGCATATCAACAGCACAATTTGCTTTTTTAAGCCTAATTGCTTTTTTAAGTAATTTGCCTTTCTGAGATCTAAGCAGAAGTCTTCAGTGTCATAAGTCGTATCAATATTTCGGACTAATGCTGGGCGATGTTCGATGTTAACATCGAACATCGATGTTTTTTCAACATCGCCCAGCACTAGCGTATGGAAACGTATTTAAGCGGTTTCTTGGACTTGAGCTGATGATGCTGTATTTTTAGCACGTCATTATTCTTAACTCCAGACATTAGAAGTTTGTGAGATTCCTCAATCGACAATCGAACATTGTAGTGTATCGGTATTCGTGTGGAACTTGAATCATAGCTTCCATAATCTCACCCTTCATAATCATATTCCAAGGGAAATACACTGAACTAGAAAAGAAGCCTAATGTGCCAACAAAGGTCATCCAAAGTATGAAAGAAAATTGCCTTCTCTTGGTGGAGGAATATTTGATTGATGATTGTCTGAACTAGGAGTATATCACATAGTAAGCCACAGGAAAAAACGAAAGAATTTATGAAACCCAGTAATCTGGGAAGATGACATTATCAATGTCATCAAAATTGACATCAAGGATATGTCTTGGATTATGATGCCTTTTTCCATGTAGAGAATGTTTTAGAATGCCAGAGACTAGATCATTATTATGATTTGCCATAATAGGCAGCACGGTTTTTATGAGCTCTTGAACATATTTCCCGACATGGGTCATATCGAAATCATTATAAATGGAGTAATTGCGAGCAATTCTCCTATCTAATTGTGCAATAGTCCCTAGGGTAATGTTCTGGAAAGTTTGGAGTTCCTTCCATCTTGTCTTGCAAATCCTAGCCTAGACGGGCATGCCATATAGCAAGATGACACGAACAATTATTTTGTATAACAGTAGTTTGTTATCAACACTGATGGCACTGTTACGACCCAACAGAGCAATTAAGCTAAGCTTTGCTTTTTTGGCCTTGTTCATCGCATAAGTCACATGCATATTCCATGATAGTCTTGAATCAATAACAACGCCAAGGTGCTGACCTGAACTCGATGAGAAGTGAAGGAACCAGAGTGCTGCAGTTTCACGGTGTGGTGCCGAGTTTGCCGTCCTGAGAAGGACGCACCGAAAGGAGTACTGAGCTGCCTTGAGCGAAGATTTCCGAGCTATCCAGGAGGGGTCCTTTCTATCCACACACAGCTGATGACCTGTATGATGAATCCATCCTCGTGTGAGATGATGATCCAGGAGTTAGCCGTGGAGTAGTTAACTGTCTGGCTGGTTTGTTTTTGACGATTTTGGGCCCGAGGAATTAAAAGAGTAATTACCTTAGACTCTCGATGTGAAGACTAACAGAAGAGGGCCAACCAACCGCTTTTCCACAAAGAATATTAATGCCGAAAGAAGGTCGCGTAGCGACCGAAATGTACATACATGTGTATTAAAATCCTTTGTGGAAAAGTGGTTGGTTGTCTCTCTTGTGTTAGCTCGAGGAATAATTAATTAAAAACCATTCTTTAAAGCTATTCCGTGTACCATATCTACGTAATATCACGATAAGTAAATAGAAATAAAGAAGTCCAAGAAGTGATACGGGAACAAGCAAATATTAATGCCTAACGCGTTTCGAATATCTTCATCATCGGAGGCTTTACAGAACCTGAATTATTAACTTGTTGATCTTGGTGGCGGTATTTTTATTTATGTTTATATCTCAGTTATTGTTAAACTTCGGACCCATGTTCATAGGATTTTTTGTGTTTACCAGGGCCTCTATAATACCCCCCCTTAAATTGTTTTACACACGATTTGAATCACTCTGTATACAGATAGATAAGAGTACATATATTGCGTGTAACGTACCGTTTTTTTTTAACGGGTTAGTAACTCGCGGAATTTCTCGTATTTTAACCCCTTTTGCCTTGTCTTTATGTTTATTTGCCGCTCTGTTTTCTTTTGGGTAACCGATGGTGGAACTCACGTTGAGCTTCCCTCTTCTTCGTTGTGCGCTTCGCGTATGCGGTTGGAACCGATTCTCCTGTTCCTTTCTCGCGGGGGTTTTTGATCCGATTTGTTGTCGAGCGGTGAGAGTCAGATGTCCTGGGCGATCGCTAAGTTTGTTGACGCTTATAGTTTGTTGCTTTGGAGGTTACTGTGTTCCCCACCTATATTAGAAAGGGTTCACATGACGCGTTCTGTTCGCGTTGTTTAGTGTTATTTTTTTGTCACAGTCGGGTGGTGTCTATTTTAGTTAACTTTTCCTCGCGTTCGGTTTTTTTTTCTCCTTTGATAAAATATTTAATTACTTTCCTCGGATTCTGACCGGTTCAGACCAATGTGTAATTTGAGCTACTTTTATACCCTTTGTCCTATTTACAACCGAATTGTTTACGCGGTTGAAGGGAACTGTTAATTTTTATCCACCCTGTGATTTAAACTAGTTAAGTGTTGTATCTAGCATTGTCTTAGACGGGGTATTCTTTTGATGTTTCAAAGTTTGTTCAACAGTCGATCCTTAGTAATTAAAAACTTGTTATACTTTCTTTAACTGCTGAACCTCTCGGTTATGAGACGAAGGTAACGACCCTATAAAATATATATTTTTTTTATATAGTTACGATTTGAATCAATGCTCTTTTTTTTGATGGAGGGAAAGGTTGAAATAACGGTTTTCTTGCTTTATTTGTAAGAATAAAATTTTTTTTTAGATTTTCTTGAAACTAAATTTTTTTCTTTATTGTTTTAATTTTTTTTTCTTCCCTCAAAAAAACAGAATATATGTATTTAGTGTGATTGTTTGAAGTGCGTGCGCGCTTTCTTTTTCCCTCCGCATTTTTGCGTACGATTGTTGTTTCGCTTACTGCTTTGTTATCTGAGGTTTGTCTTATTCACGTTGCCTTTTTCCTAGAGCGCGAGTATACGTGTCTCGTGTCCTGAGGTCATTTAAATAATTTTTTTTTGGTAAAATATAATTAATATTTTTTTTTTTGGATGCGGTCTCTTCTTTCTCGACGGTGAGAGAGAGTGCATGGTCTCTTTTCGACTTCAACGTCTACTAAAAGAAAGTGTTTGGATCTTTGCACGATCACATTGATCATGTTTGTAAAAGCAATGGCTTAGACTTAGTTCGTCTCATCGAAGCCATGTATCTGCAGCTCGAGGAGACATAGCTTCCTTTTCTTCAACTTTTGTTTTCCATTTTCTTCCCGCAACCAATGTTTGGATTTATCTACATGAGCCAGAAGTCAGCTTTTCTCCGAGTCAACATATTACTGTGACTTAATCCGTCGCCTGTCCATGTTGTATTGCAGCTTCTACTCTCCACCATGGCGAATGGGAGTGATAAGCTTTTTGTTGTTGACAACCTACCGTCCTCGGCGGCTCGTTTTATTGCTATCCGTCGCCGCATTCCGTTTTAGGCCAAAGGATCTTCAAATTTGCAAACCAATCGAACTTCTGTGGTTCATTTTATGATTCCGGTTACTTCCAACCATGTCTGATTTAACTTTTGATCGTAAAAACATTTTTTTGTTGTTTCCAACTGTTTCGGACTTAAATTTCAAATTTTGCTCTTGTGTTTATTATTTAAATTTTTTTTCTTTTGTTTATGCTGTAATCCTAACCGTACTTAGATTTATTCTTGACTTTCTTTTTTATTATTAATTTTTTTTTTTGGGGGTTAATCTAATTTTTTTTATCCTTTATTTAATCTTTCTTTTTCTTTCCAGGACCTCACTCTTTGTTGACGTCTGTTTTTCCCTCTCCTGTGTGACCCTTCGTTCTCTGTACACCCTCTCCTCGTTCGTCTCCATCGTCTGGTTATTACTTGTTGTAGCTCATTGCCTATCTTGTATTTATTTTTATTAGATTGTACTTTCCCGTTCTTTAGATATCGTCTGGGGGAGGTTCCTGTTTTGTTTCTTTTCACCAATTTTCATTATTTTTTTGTTTCTTGCTTATCTTTATGAAAATTTGAATGATAATTTTTTTTATATATACTGTTTTTATTTTATTATTTTTTTTAAAACTTTTTTTTATTTCCAATAATTTATTTTTCTTTGACTATGCTTAAAGTCTTGTTTTTCTAGCTTAAGAGTCTTTCTCCTTTGCCACTGAATTCTCGATGCAGCCGGTGGTCAAAAATTCCATTCTTCTTGAGCTACGTTATCGTCACTCTCCTCAGTCTTGCGTTTGAAGTCAACAAGTTGGCGGTTCAGCGTGGTTGTCGTCAGTGCTTGATTTTTCCTTTATGTCCGCATAGTTCTTCCGGACTTCACCATTACCACTGAGCACCCGGTTCCTTTCGTTCTTCTAGTTTTTGTACTTTTCTCAAGACTTTATTTGTATTTCCTCCTTGCATAGTCAATCTTTATTTATCAAAAACAAAGATTTTTTTTGATGTAATAAAGAAAAATATTTATTTGGAAAGTAATTTTTTTTCTTTCAACTATTATTGGTTTAAGTTTAACTGATAATTAAAAGGGGATTTATTTAATGTACAGGATTTGTTTATTATTATTATTTTTTTTCTTCCTCTTTCTACTTAATGGATCGCATTCCGATTCTTTAAGTTAGTGTGTTTCTATTTTTTTTTTTTTTGCTACTGGGACCTGGATTTTTAATTCTTTTTCGCTAACTTTTCACTAAGAGATTAAGGGAGGGTAGTCATTTTTTTACGTTTAATTTAGTGTTTTCTCCATCTGTTCTGGCTGTACGAGTGGGTTTCGCAGGGTATATTTACTAGCACGTTACATGTGATAAATGTAAATAAAAAAGCCTCTCAAATGCTTTCGCGAAAATAGGGAGAGCAGCAACAGGACGGTAATTGGCGTAAGACTTGGGATCTCCCTTCTTAAAAATAGGGGTAATTGTTGTTAACTTAAGCATGGAAGGATAAGAACCAGAGGTAAGAGAATGATTAAAAATAAAAGTAAGAGGTAGAGCAATAATAGTGTTTGAACAAAAGCCAAAATGGTCAGTTACAGCAGAAGGTTTAAGTTGAGAAATTACATCAGATACTTCTTTCGGTGAAGCAGGAATAGCAAAAAATGCGGGAGAATTACAAAGAACATGATATGGATAGTTGAAGCTGGAAGAGCTTGAGAAGTTCGTAGAGGAGGAAGAAGTACTTGTAAAAAATCTGTTAAAAAAGAAGAATCAACTTTACTATGATGAGAAAAGGGAGAGTTAAAAGAGCGAAAACCTTTGGTTAAATCAGATAATAATTGCCATTTGCCTTTGTCAGACTGAAGTTGCTTAAACAAAGTCTTGTAATAACGCAGTTTGGACTCATTAATTATATGTTTGAGACAATTAGAAAAGCTTTTAAGTGTACGAATAGAAGAAGGAGAGGGATTACGTCCTGACTTATGATAAAGTGAATTCTTTTTTTTTTTTTTCCTTTTTAGACAAATTCAAAATATGCAGTGTAATCCATGGCTTGTGATTATTAATGTTCTTAGATGATTGCTTTGGAGTCTTTAAAGTGAAATAACGATTGTAACATAATCAAAAATGAGTTTAAAAGACTGAAATATTTGATTCGTGTCTAATGCAATAGATAATATAGAAGACCAGTCAGTTAGAGACAGAAGAGTCAAACGCTGCGATACGGGCTGGAGAAATTATCCGGAAAGGTAAAGCAGGCCTAGTAATAGTAACATTAAGAATGTTAAAATTGAATACCAGAAATAACGGAAAGTGATCTGAGATAGATACAGCTAAAGATTCACTAAGCAAAGTGGTAATGTGCAATTTTTTTACTTTTTTTTGGAAAGGTAAACGTAATTTGATCTTAAAGGGGTCACACTTGCCTGTGAATAGCTAGAAAATCACATAATAGGTATTTTAAGCCTCCCCTTCTTATCTTTTGTTAAAGGCGATGACGTGGCACCATCTAACTTTCTGGTTTAAAAGAAGAGAACATTGTCTAATGGTTAAGCCCCATTTGGTCGCCTCCCATTTGATCGCCTGTTCTTTATTCAGCCCATAGGGCCTTGATGAGCCACGGTAATAAAATGTATTATTCTGCATGTGTTACTTAATTACATGCTGATGCCTTATTAATAGAGGTGTGCGATGGTTTAAAACCCACCATCGGGGGCACCATCGATGGTATGAACCATCATCGAAACACAATCGATGGGTACAGGAATACCATCGATGGTTCTTTTAATTTTTTTATTTCAATAAAATAGCATAAAATCACATAGATAAAGCTTAGACTACAACAGACATTTTATTACTGATAATTTGACAAATGTAAAAGTTGGGTTTAACAAAATTTATGCAAGACATTCAAAGGCATCGATTGTAAAACCAACAATTTGTCCAAATGCTTTGGACTTAACATGGTCCTTTTTTTTCCAGTGGTGCAACCTGCTTTTGAAAAAAGTCTTTCTGCAGGCACAGATGTTGCTGGTGGCGTTAAAAATCTCTGGGCCATCATTCTAAATTATGGTTAATAAAAAATTCAGCCAATTAGGTCAAATCTAGAACTTGGAAATGGTTTTAATTTACTTCTTAAATTAAACTAACCACATTGAATTCTTTTTGAATTTTTTATATTAAAAATACCATATTTATTCTCAATGAAAATGAGGAATAAATATGATATTTTGATCTATGATTTTTATTTTAAATATTATTAATTAATAATTTTTGGCTTTATTAGTTTTTGTTTAAATACAGTTAGTTAATAGAAAGTCTTAGAGGATGCAAGCGACGAAATGGGAGGCGATCAAATGGGTCAGGTCAAACGTCCAAATGGGGCTTCACCTCTCTAATGAAGTCATCAAAAAACGATCTCTTCAGCAATGGTTTTAATTTTTGTGAGATAACTTATGAATAAAATATAATTTACAAAAAAAAGTTTTAAAACATGAAAAAACATGAATATAAGGAATCAATTTAATATAATTCAGTGATTCTATGATTCAACTGTACCCTTGAATTTTATAATAAATTCGTATTTTAAACGTTTGCTAAGTTTCTCCATTACAAATATAGTCCTCATCAGATATGTTAATCCTCAACCTTGAAGGTCTAGGATTATTCTTGAAGCTAAAATGGGAAGGAAGAGGATGACAAAAATCTGATATAGTGCAGGGAAGTAGTAGGATTATTCTTCATCAGATTTTTTTTCCTCCTCTTTCCTTCCATTTTAGCTTCAAGAATAATCCTAGACCTTCAAAGGTCGAGGTTTAACTTATCTGATGAGGACTATACATAAACTTTCTAAAATATCGTATATTATTGATTAATAATAAATTTTGGGTATATAATTTATTTGCAATTAATTATGAAGCTTTCAGCTATTCAACAAATACAGTTTGAAGTTTTTTTCAATAATAATTTCATATAAGCTTTTCACCCCCGCCTCCTTTGACAACACCTGTGGAAAATCATTATTTTTATATATTTTAACATTTAATTTTAAAATTTCGAGGGATATATTAGTAACGAAATGCATCTGAAAAAAAAATTTAGCAATTTATCTGCAATAGAATTTCAGTTATATGCATTGAAAGTTTGTAATGTGTAATCTGGAACTGATATAGCTGTATTTCTTAGATTATAGGTTGAAAAGTATAGACTAAGTTAAAAAATAGAAAAGTAAATTTCTGAATACATCGTATGAAGGACACAAATCAATGGTTATTGCGCTGGGCATTACAATTTTCTGAATATAAAATCATGGTTCAATATAGCCCGGGAAGGGTGAACACAATTGCAGACATGCTGTCCAGAGCATGCAATATGTGTGAAGAAGATGCAATTAAAGTACTAGATAGTGACTGGTTAATGAAATTGAGGAACTCTCAATGTAATAATAATGAACTTCAATGATTAAGAGATCAAGTTGTAAGGAAAGGGAGAATCAAGTGGAAGGATGTGTATATCTTAATGGAGGGAGATCTCTTGGTATGGAGGAAACGTGATGAAGAAAGGCCAAGGAAGCAAGTCTATGTGGGAAGCAACTTTAAAGATCTATGTCATGATACCCCTTTGGCAGTAAACAAGGGCATTAAGGGAACCATGAGACGTGTCCGACATGATTATTGCTGGAAGAATATGAAAAAACAAATGTCTCTGAGTACGTTAAGTGGTGACAGGTGTGTCAAAGGGCGAAAAAAGAGCTTAGTTACAGTAGGGTTTAGAGGCAAGTATCAGTAGATGTCATTGGTCCAGTTCAAGCATTCAGATCTGGAAATCGGTGTATTTTAGTGTTTATCGATGCCCTGACAAGATATTTAGAGGCTGTCCCAATTCGAGAACAATCTGCAGAGACTGTGGCACGAGTGTTTTGCAATGTTATTGTGTGGCATACCTCGTGTTATTGTTAATGACAGGGGAACTAAATTCGCGTCTGAAGTTTTCCAAAATGTGTGTGCAGAGCTGGACGTTAAATATATAACAACCACTGCATATGATCCAATGTCCAATGGTATGGTTAAGCGTGCCAACAAAACCATCATTGAAACGCTAAGAACACTGTGTCGTGCTCATCCTTCCAAGTGTGAGGATCCTCTGAATATGGCATTGTTCTCCATTAGGAGAGATGAAGTTGAAAGTACAGGTGAATCACCAGACTACCTTCTGTACGGCTACTATAGTTCTTTGTACAAAAACTCTAACAGCTACGATCTTACGACAACATCTGAAGTCTCATTGGGGAAAGAGGAGAATGTGAAAACAGTAGAGGAATATCGTTTCCAATTAGTAAAAAATCTAATCTTAGTACGTGCTGAAGTAAAAGAAATAGATAAACAAAGAAGGCAAAGAAAACTTTCCAAGATAAACAAAGGGAGAACAACTTCGGACATCCTTATTGGTAAAAAAAAATATGGATATTAAGGATGGGAGCAGCACTCCCACTAGTGGTAAATTAAATTACCTCGGATTTTACTCTAGATTTGAGAGAATTACCTTAAAATTCACTAATACCGTAAAAATTACTTTAGATTTTTAAACTAAAAACTCATGAGATAATTACCATGATTCAAAATAAAGCTATTTAATAGACAATATTCCTCTAAAGCTGAAAAATGAAAACATTTTCAAGCAGAAAAAATTATAAAGATAATTGCTACTTCGATAAACGTTGTTCTTTATATGATCTCAGTTACATCTTTTCATTAACTGCTGGCCTTACTTCATATCTTGTATAACTCTGATTTAGAAAGAAGTTTTATACTGGGATATACATGGATTACCCGCCAATTTTTTTTCATGACAAAATGGAAGGTCTATGCGATTGTACTATTCTACCATTTCAATTTATTTTGCATTTAAATTTGATATTTCAAGCTTTGATGTTAAAAACTTGGTACAAAATCTAAATATCTACAGTTAAAAAAATCTAATTCCATTTAAATATCAGATTACAGGTGTTTCAAAAAATGTATACACACTTTGAACTTTTTGATGAAAATCAAGGTCCTAACTCAAAATGGTGGCCTTCAGTGGTATGAGTACGAGTCACCACTGATTCCGTATATAGTATCAAAGTGGCCAATGAGTTTTCTCTACTCACTGCTTGAATCTCATCCCAATGTGTGTCCAGGTTACGTGGTTTACGTTTGCACATTTCATCTTTCACTGTGCCGCATAAGGAGAAATCCAGTGGTGTAAGGTCTGGAGGGCGTGCTGGAAATTCGATTGGCCCCTGTATCCTATCCACTGGCCTGGATCAAAATTTGTTGTGTGTTAGAGAAATTTCATTGAACACTTTGATACGATGTACGATGAACACTTTGATACGAAGTACTCGTACCAAAATCACCTCTACTTCTGAAGTAGAAGTGATTTTGCTAGTACTCAAAAATGTGTTGATGCTGAAGGCCACCATTTTGAATTAGGGCCTTGATTTGAAAAAAGAAACGACAACTACTTAAATGTAACAAATTACATTGTAAAAAAAACGAGACAGCTAATTACCAGATGCACACAAGGTCAAGAAAAGATCACAGCCATGCCACGTTGTTTATTGTGTAGATAGCGTGTAGCACTTTCAGGTTTTCGCGAAATCCGATTCACGTTCCTACAGTCACCTATTTTGAGTGGGAAATAGGAAAACCTGGGTGGGTTACGCCCTCGGTTAGGTCATAAAATGGGCCCCCCCCCCCTCCCCAATCATTAACTCAAATATTACTCAAAAATAAAGTCATTTCCTTGGAATTACCTTTAAAATTACGCTAAATATAGGTTGTTCGTAATTACCTTAAAAGTGGGAGTGCTGGATGGGAGGGAGCAAGAAAAAGTTTCCTATAAGTACTTTGGTCGATTTAGAGTGTTGGAAAAGGACAATCGACAATCGAACAGTGTAGTGTATCGGTATTCGTGTAAAACTTGAAGCATATCTTCCATTTTCTCACCCTTCATAATCATATTCCAAGGGAAATACACTGAACTAGAAAAGAAGGTTAATGTACCCACAAAGGTCATCCAAAGTATGAAAGAAAATTGCCTCCTCTTGGTGGAGGAAAATTTGATTGACGATTGTCTGAACTAGGAGTATATTAAGCTAAACTTTGCTTTTTTGGCCTTGTTCATCGCATAAGCCACATGCATATTCCATATATCACAGAGCACTGTTAGTGATGGAATCAATACCTGCTGCTTTCTTGATTTTAAGTCGCTTGATGATGTCGGAGACTTCTTGAGCACTAATGACTTCCTCAGGGGTGGGAACACGATGAATGCACTGGTAAGCGATACACATATCGTTAACTAGCTGAGTGTTTTGTCTCACCAGGCGTGGTAAATTGACTTTTCAGGGAATCAGCGATCAACTGAGCCTTATCCCCGTCACTGGTGACAACGTTGCCGTTGCCTGCAAGCAGCGGCGGCAATTGGGTTGGTCTGTTACCCTTTAAGGCCCTCATAGTTCCCCAGAGCGAGTTGTCCTGGACAGACAAGGACTTCAGTTTGTCGCTCCACCTTTGATTTCGTAGTGCTTTAACCTCTCACTGAACCTTGCGAGAAAGCCGGTTGTACTTGGTCTTGAAGTAGGGAAGTCGCTTACGCTGCCATAATCTTCCGTAAGAATTCCTTTCGAGAATAAGACGCCTGATATAAGGAGGCAGGTCGAGATGTTCAGGACGCTTACAATCGATAGTAGAGGTACTGTAAGTAGTGGCATCGTTGACAACACGGGTGATAGCATTAATATTACTATTGATATCCTCCTTGTCAATAACCACCTTGTAAGAAATGCTATTATCTCTATGAATATCTCTAAAGATCTTTCAATCCTGTTTAGAGCGGAGCACAATCTTCTTATCGATGTTTAAGCCCTCAAACATAAGCATCACTGGACGGTGGTCAGAAGATAAGCCGTCGACTGTGAATATATTATAGGGCTTGAGGAAACCTTTAAGAATTGCAATATCCAGCACGTCGCTAACAGGAGAGTGGTCGCAGTAGTATGTGTCATCAAGGGGACCAGCAAAGAAGGTGTCAATCTCGTTTAAGGTATATCAGTATAAGATATTGCCGTTTTAATTGGGGCATTTGGAGTTCCACGCATGGTGCTTGGCATTCAAGTCGCCCGCAATAACAACTGCGATGGGCCCAGACAGCAGCTCGTCAACTTCGCACGGATCAAGCTTGTGCTTGGGTGGGTTATATAAGGAGATGAACTTGATTTCGCCTGCGTCCACATCATTTATAATCACGGAGACTGCTTCCATTCTTCTCACAAAGTCTAGAGTGACAGACTCACGATGACCAATGCCGTCCTTAACAATGATCGCTGCTCCACCAAAAGCGTGACTGGCATTATTACCCAGTGGCCGATCCTTACGATAAACACGATACCCAGGCAAGGTGAAGACTTGAGTAGATTTCAGGTGCGTTTCGCACACGAAGGCGATGTCGACATTCCAGTTTGTAATGAAATTGTAGAATTCGATGCGCTTGCGAGCGATTCCTCTTGAATTCCAAATATTGCAACGGAGTTTCCCTTGATTAGTGATCTTGAGTAGTGATGGGTGTCTGTCCATGATCATTTGTTAGATTCGTGAGAGGCAATCTCTGGCACTGCTTTTGCACTTTTCTTACATTGATTCTGCAAGGATGCGACAATCGACAATCGAACAGTGCAGGGAAAACGAGACGAGTGGTCCGAAAGCAACGCTTTCACTGCCATACTCATCCAGGAAGTAACCAGGGGAAGTACACTGAATTAGGCAAGAAGCCAGATGAAACCTAGTTAAGTCATCCAGAGGATAAGATGGGGTCCTTTGCTATAAGGACGATAGAGTTGATTGTTGATTGACGAGGGGCACGAAGGAGCTAGGAGATCCAGTAGTCTGGAAAAATAGCCTTTTGGATGTCTTCGAAGTTGACGTCCAGGAGATGACGAGGCCTGCGATGCCTGAGTAAACTTCGAAAAGTGAGCGGGTGATCCAGAATATCTGCAACCAGAGGATTAGGGTGGTCCTTGATCTTCGGAAGAAGCTTCTTCAACGACTCCTGTACGTAGTTTCCAATAGGAGATATATCAAAATCTTCAGCAATGGAAGTATTTGTTGCAACTCTCCTGTCCAGTTGGGCGATGGTCCTCAGGGTAATGTTTTGGAAAGTTTGCAGGTTCTTCCATCTGGACTTGCATATTGTGGCCCAGGCAGGCATACCATATAACAGAATGGTCCGGATTACCTTTTTATATAGCAAAAGTTTGCTATCTACTCCAAGATCGCTGTTTCGCCCCAGGAGGGCGACCAGGCTGAACTTTGCCTTCTTAGCCTTATTGATAGCATAGGAGACGTGGTCACCCCAATTTAGCTTGGCATCTATCACCACTCCGAGGTATTTGTAATTCTTCACCCATTCGAGCTCTCTACCCGAAAGAAGGAGAGGCTTCGGGGGTTTCAGAAGTTTCTTGGTAATAAACATAGCTTTGCACTTGTCGACGTTTAGTTTGAGTCTCCATTTAGCAAACCATTTCTCGCACTGATGTAAGGCCTTTTGTAACCGAGATGTGAGGTGAGCGGGATTGCGGTCGGTAGTCATGATGGCCGCGTCGTCAGCAAACAGATATAGCTCACACTTAGTAAAGATTGGGAAGTCGTGGATGAAGAAATTGAACAATGCAGGTCCCAGGACAGAGCCTTGGGGAACACCAGCATTGACGTCACAAGGGTTTGACATTGAGTAGCCAACCTTAACACGAAATTTCCTGTTCGTCAGAAAGGAACTAATCAAAGCAATCAGATCGTCAGGGAAACCACAAGTAATCATCTTGAATATGAGTCCGTTATGCCAAACTTGATCAAAAGCTTTCCGGACATCCAAGAAGACAAGACCACCGCACTTTGCACAATTTAGAGAAGTGTTTAGATCTGCAACAAGCCTCCAGATCTGAAGTTGGCAGGAGTGTCCAGGTCGAAAACCAAATTGCTCCTCACGAACAAGATTTTTGGCCACACAGAAAGCATTAAACCTCCTTAGGATGACGCGTTCGAAGACTTTGGACAACATAGGTAGCAAACTTATGGGTCTGTAACTGACAGCAAGAGCAGGGTTAAGACCTGGCTTTTGTATGGTAACAATGACGGATTCTTTCCACTGGTCGGGGAAGTAACCAAGTTTCCAGTAGTCATTTATGGCTTTGGTAATAGTTGAGACAATATTAGGAGGCAAGTTCTTCAGAGCACTATTGGTGATGGAATCAATACCTGCTGCTTTTTTGATTTTAAGTCGCTTTATGATATCGGAGATTTCATGAATACTAATGACATCCTCAGGGGTAGGAACACGATGGATGCACTGGTAAGCGATATAGCCATTGTTCACAAGTTGAGTGTTTGAGAGACTGTCCAGGTTGGTCCCAGTAGGCGTGGTAAATTGGATCTTCAGGGAATCCGCTATCAGTTGAGCCTTTTCCCCGTCACTGGTGACGAAGTTGCCATTGTCTGCAAGCAGCGGCGGCAATTGAATGGGCCTGTTACCCTTCAAGGCCCTTACAGTACCCCAGAGTGAGTTGTCCTGGACAGACAAAGATTTCAGTTTTTCACTCCACCTTTGTGCTCGTAGAAGTTTAACCTCTTCCTGGACCTTGCGAGAAAGCCTGTTGTACTTCTTCTTGAAAAAGAGTAGTCGCTTGCGCTGCCATAGTCTTCTATAGGAATTCCTTTCAAGAATGAGTCGTCTGATGTAAGGAGGGAGGTCGAGGTGCTCGGGGCGCTTCCTATCAGTAGTTGAGGTACTTGAAGTAGTAGCATCATTTATAGCACGAGTGATTGCACTGATATTTTCGTTGATGTCCCCGTTATCAATAACTTCCCTGTATGGAATGCTATTTTCTCGAAGAATATCCTTAAAGAGCTTGGAGCGCAGCCCTAGCTTCAGATGGATGTTTAGGCCCTCGAAGATAAGCATGACCGGTCGGTGGTCAGAGGTTAAATCGTCTACTGTAAAAATATTATACGGCTTGAGGAAACCCTTAAGAACAGCAATGTCCAGCACGTCACTAACCGGCGAGTGGTCACAATAATATGTGTCATCAAGAGGACCAGCAACGAAGGTATCACTCTCGTTCACAGTGTATCCATGTAAGATATTGCCGTTTTGATTAGAGCATTTAGAATTCCATGCAGGGTGCTTGGCATTCAAGGATGCATTTCCGGACCCATGTTTATAGGGAAATTTTAGAAACAGAGTTATTAATATCTGCCTTCCCATTGGTCACTTTTCGGCACACGACTCCTTCTATATGGTATGCACCCCTTCATCCTATCAACATGAACAGTTTGAATATCATTGAATCTTCCTCTTTGTACTCTATAAACTACGCTATTCACCTTTTCCAACACAGATTCTTAGATTTCTGCACAACCAATAATCTCATCCGTGCAGAAAAATTTGGTTTTCGGGCGGAGGACTCTTGCCAGCTCCAAGTTAGGAGACTTATAGCGGATGTTAACACTCCCCTTAATCTTTCGATGTATTGCGGCGTAATCTTCTTAGATGTTCATAAAGCATTTGATCAGGTTTGGCACGAAGGTCTGATTTACAAAATGATTACTTGTGGTTTTCCGGATGATCTTATTGCCTTGATCAGATCCCTTCTGTCGAACAGTATATTTCGTGTCAACGTTGGTTGCTCCATCTCTAACCCGCGTGACGTCAAAGCTCGTGTTCCCCACGGTTCTGTCCTAGGCCCTGCACTCTTCAATTTTTTTAATCCATGAATTTCCAACATTTACGAAATGCAAGCTGTATCTGTTCGCTGACGACGCTCCATCATGACCACTGACCGCGTTCCCGCTCACGTCATATCACGGTTGCAAAAGGCCTTACATCAGTGCGAGAAATGGTTTGCAAAGTGGAGACTCGACCTAAACGTTAACAGATGCAAGGCGATATTCATTACGAAGAAATTTCGAAAACCCCCGAGTCCTCTCTTCCTTTCTGGTAAAGAGCTCGAATGGATAAAACATTACAAATACCTCGGAGTGGTAATAGATGCCAAACTAAATTGGGGCGACCATGTCTCCTACGCCATCAACAAGGCAAAGAAGGCAAAATTCAGTCTGGTAGCTCTTCTGTGGCGAAACAGGCGATTGGACTGCAAACTATTGCTATACAGGACGGTAATCCGAACCATCTTGCTTTACGGTATGCCTGCCTGGGCCACAACATGTAAGTCCAGATGGAAGGACCTCCAAACCTTCCAAAACGTTACCTTGAGGACCATTGCCCAACTTGATAGGAGAGTTGCAACAAATACTTTGATTGCCGACGATTTTGAGATACCTCCCATTGGTAGCTATGTACAGGAGTCACGAAGAAGTTGCTTCCGAAGATTAAGGATCATCCCAATCCTCTGGTTGCAGATATTCTGGAGCATCCACTCACGTTTAGATGTTTCCTCAGGCATCGCACGCCTCGATACGTACTGGACATCAATTTCGACGACATCCAAAAGGCCATCTTTCCCGACTACTTAATCTCATAGCTTCTCGTGCCTCTCGTCAATCACAATCAACTTATTCGTCCTTATACGAAAGGACCCAATCTTATCCACTGGATAACTTAACTAGGTTTCATCTGGCTTCTTGCCTACTTCAGTGTACTTCCCCTAGTTACTTCCTGGATGAGTATGGCAGTGAAAGTGTTGCTTTCGGGCCGCTCGTTTCGTTTTCCCTGCACTGTTCGATAATCGCATCCTTACAGAGATACGGACCTATTCTACCACGGACGGACACACGGCTGCTACTTGCACGACGATTCTACCACTCGACGGACGACGGCGTACCTATTGCAGTCTGCACGACATTCAGTGCATCGGTGGAATCTCCAAGTTCACGAACAAGGTAAGACTTTTTTAAGTCTTTTAAACTGAGTCGTTCTGAGTAGGTGCGTCCTTCTAGGGACGGCAAAACCCAGCACCACACCTGCTTCATGATGACATCAGGCGCTGCGTCTACGAAATCCGCTAGCATTACTAATAAATATGCTGACGGTAAGGTGTCACCTTGTGATCAAGCTTATAAAGACGCGTGCAAGGATGCTAGATTCTATGCATTCGATATTATAATCAATGAACAGCTAGAGGCTTTACGTACAGTTTTTAATAACAAATATGTAGATCTTGAACGCAAGGTGGAAACGCTGGCCAAGAATATTAGTAATTTGGATACTAATATTGATGGACTAAAGTCGGAGATTATGAGTGCCCGTAATGAAGCTGCAAGCGGGCTTACCAGTCAGCGAGCAGATCCAGGACTTACGGAATCAAAGGTGGAATGACAAGATCAAGAGTCTGTCCGTCCAAGTCAATTCTCTTTGGAATACTGTCAGGGCCCTTAAAAGCAATAGGGCCATTGAACTACCGCCTCTACTTACAGAAAGCAGCGATTTTGTTAGCAGTCACCAGAACAAGGCTCAACTCATGGCTGAATCATTGAAAAGTCAATTCAATACGCCCAAGGAGGACTGTCTGGTTAATATTACTGGTGAAGTCAAGGAAATATGTGACAAGTTTGGCTTCTCTCAACGCGCTCTTACTCATCCTAATATCATTGGCACCTCTGAGATATTGAACACGATTAAGCACCTGAAAAAAAAAGCAGCCGCCATCAACACTATCACCAACAGTACTCTGAAGAATTTGCCTCTTAATGTTGTTTGCATTGTCACCAGGATCATGAATGACTGCTGGCTAAACGGTCACTTCCCTAACGCCTGGAAGGACTCAATCATCCTCACTATTCCCAAGCCGGGACTTGATCCTGCTTTTCCCATCAGCTACAGGCCCATTCGACAATCGAACAGTGTAGTGTATCGGTATTCGTGTGGAACTTGAAGCATAGCTTCCATAATCTCACCCTTCATAATCATATTCCAAGGGAAATACACTGAACCAGAAAAGAAGCCTGATGTACCCACAAAGGTCATCCAAAGTATGAAAGAAAATTGCCTCCTCTTGGTGGAGGAAAATTTGATTGACGATTGTCTGAAATAGGAGTATATTACATAGTAAGCCACAGAAAAAACGAAAGAATTTATGAAACCCAGTAATCTGGGAAGATGACATTATCAATGTCATCAAAATTGACATCAAGGATATGTCTTGGATTACGATGTCTTTTTCTATGTAGAGAATGTTTTAGAATGCCAGAGACTAGATCATTATCATGATTTGCCATAATAGGCAGCACGGTTTTCATGAGCTCATATTTCCCGACATGGGTCATATCGAAATCATTATGAATGGAGTAATTGCGAGCAGTTCTCCTATCTAATTGTGCAATAGTCCTTAGGGTAATGTTCTGGAAAGTTTGGAGTTCCTTCCATCTTGTCTTGCAAATCGTAGCCCAGACGGGCATGCCATATAGCAAGATGACACGAACAATTATTTTGTATAACAGTAGTTTGTTATCAACACTGAGGGCAATTAAGCTAAACTTTGCTTTTTTGGCCTTGTCCATCGCATAAGTCACATGCATATTCCATGATAGTTTTGAATCAATAACAACGCCAAGGTATCTATAATTATCAACCCATTCCAAGTATTTGCCATATAATATTAAGGAGTCAAGATTTCTCTTTTTCTTCTTAGTGATAAATATTGCTTTGCATTTGTCGACATTCAGTTTTAATCGCCACTTGCTAAACCAGATTTCACAATCTTTAAGGGCTATCTGCAATCGTTATACAACAACACTAGACTGGCGTGCCCATGTCAGTATAGCAGCATCATCCACATAAAAACATAGCTTGCAGTAATAGATTTCCGGGAAGTCACGTATATAGTAATTGAACAGAACTGGCCCCAGCACTGATCCTTGTGGGACACCGCCATTTATCTCACAGGTATCAGATAATTCATTTCCAATTCTGGCCTGAAATGACCTGTTGGACAGAAACGAATGAACTAGACTAATTAAATCATGTGGGAAGCCATCAGTTATCATTTTATAAATAAGGCCTTCATGCCAGACCTGATCAAATGCTTTATGAACATCTAAGAAGATGACTCCGCAATACATCAAAGATTAAGGGGAGTGTTAACATCCGCTATAAGTCTCCAAACTTGGAGCTGGCAAGAATGTTCCGCCCGAAAACCAAATTGTTCTGCACGGATGAGATTATTGGTTGTGCAGAAAACTAAGAAACTTGTGAGAATTGTTCTCTCCAAGACTTTGGATATAGAAGACAGCAAACAGATGGGCCTGTACCTTACAGGGTTTGCAGAATTTTGTCCGGGTTTAGGGATACTTAGGACAACAGACTGTTTCCATGTATCCGGAAAGTAACAGTTATCCCAACAGTCGTTTATAATTTTAGTGATATCACTACTTACATTTTGCGGTAAGTTTTTTAAGGCATTCTTATTAATAGTGTCTTTACCTGGTGCCTTCTTTTTCTTGAGTTTCTTAAAGCAATTTTGAATCTCAGCTACCTGTATTTTATGTTTGGCCACATGATGGCTATTGTTGTAATACTTTGTTATGCTGCTTTTTACCATTTTGGATATTTCTAGTCCTTCTGGACGATCATCCTTTGGAGTCACAAATTGTTTTTTAAGTGAATCAGCAATAAGCTGTGCTTTGTCTTGGTCATTAGTTATGAAATGTCCATTAGTGTCTAAAAGCGGTGGAATGTTCATGGCCTTTTTGTTTTGTAAGGCTTAAATCATGCACAATTTAGAATTGTCCTGGGTTGACAAACTCTTCACCTTCTCATTCCATCTATGGTTACGAAGTTTATTTACTTCCTCATGTACTCTTCTCGTAAGTCGGTTATATTTGGTTTTAAGCCAAGGCTCTCGTGTTCGGTGCCATTGCCTCCTTACCCTGTTTCTTTGATCTATTAGATACTTGATTGCTGGATTAAGATCGAGATGATCAGGCGGTTTCACGTCTACTGGAGAAGCACAAACGTTGATGGCTTCAGTAATACGTGTAGTGACCCTTTCAACATTTATGTTTATCTCTTCCGTACTATGCACGTCATTGAGTAGATTACTGTCATTTTTGAGAAGATCTCTGAAAAGTTTCCAATCTTGTTTAAGCCCCATTTGTTCTCTGCAGTCAATATTGAGATTTTCAAAATTCAGTGCGACCGGTTTATGATCTGAAGATAAATCATCAACAGTAAAAATATCGAATGGCTTATAGAAGCCTTTCAGCAAAACAATATCAAGGACATCACTTGTAGTTGAGTGGTCACAGTAATACGTGTCGTTTACAGGACCTATCGCAATGATATCAGTTTTGCTCTTATATAACTAGATAATATGACACCGTTCTGATTATGACGTTTGGAGTTCCACTGCGAGTGCTTAGCATTCAAGTCTCCCGCCATTACCACTGGGATACTTCCAGAGAATAGCTCATCGACAGGGTGACCAGACGTAGTAATTTCATTACTACCGTAGTAATAAATGGCCTAAAATCCCAGCCGTAGTAATGACCGTAGTAATTTGAAAAAAGTAGTAATATGTAGTAATATTTGAATCTCCGTAGTAATAGGTGTAGTAATATCATAGTCTAAGGAAGTTTTAGGATATTACTTCCTTAGATTATGGTAATATCCTAAAACATGAGCACTAATTGGTCATCAGTCCAACATGCAACACCACCTTGACTCATCGGATGGTGTTGATTGATAAGTTAAGTGATGACTCATGTTTGCGTTTCGTTGCGTGAGTGGATGAAGTGGATGTTGTTGTTTCCGTTTCACACAGTTGGCTGCCAACTGTTGGCAGCAGTTGATTTCACGTTCAGTCTCACATCGCTTTCGCCAGACGCCTGACTGCAGTCCCCTGGGCTGAGCCCAGTAGTTTGCCGCATCGCTCCTTCCGCACTCCGCATTCGCATCAAGTCGCATCGCACTGCATTCGCTGGTAGGCCACAGCTTTTGTGCTGGTAGTTGGTGTTGAAGTATGCCGCCCTCCCTTGCACTCCCTCTCACTGTCGACTCGTTTAAAGTTAACTACTTGCCTTGCGTTGTATAGCACTGATCTATAATTAGTAAAAAGTCCCCTTACTCAGGGCTGTATTTAGATGAAAAGAGGCCCCTAGGCTATTCCACTTAAGAGACCCTTTCATCTCCCATTTTTAATGCTCACAATTTGAATGTAGGCCCCTCTTGATCTTGAGGCCCTAGGCTGAATCCTAGTTAGGCTAATGGAAAATCCGGCCCTGCCCTTACTGTAGTAATAAGGTAGTATTTTGGGACACTTAACGTAGTAATATGTAGTAATGGGAGGCCTTGTGCCGTAGTAATTTCGAGTTTAAAAACCTGGTCACACTGCTCATCGAGCTCGTCAACATCGACCTTATGCTTGGGAGAGTTGTAATGAGCCAGATATTTAACATCGCCAACAATAGTATCCGTGATAATAACAGAAGCAACCTCCATTCCTGTATACATTCGTATGAGGTCTTCCCGATGCCGAATGCCTTTTTAACGATAATTGCTGCACCTCCAGATGAGCTTTTGACATTGGGAGTAATAATTCTATCTTTGCGATAGACACAGTAGCCCGGGATTCTAAAGTCCTGGCCCGGCTTTAGATGTGTCTCACAAACAAATGCCACGTCTATATTCCATTTAATTAAATAGTTATAAAACTCAATACGCCTTCGGGGAATTCCCTTGGCGTTCCATATGACGCAACGAAGCTTACCTCTGTTAATAACAGTATAGCGTCGATCAGCCATAATCTCAGTGTTTGCTCGTAAGAATTCCACTCATTTGTGGATATTTTTTGCCTAATTCATTATACAAATGGCATATACTGCCTAGTTGTTTGCACATGTCTTGAATGTCATTTATGTTAAATCTATTATCCGTTTTCGAGACTATTGAGGTATAGGATGTCTCCGGAGTAACTTTAGTTGGGACTCGTTTGACTTGCGGATATTTTGGGCATTTTGTATAACTGGATGTGTGCTGCCCATCGCATCTTAAAAACTTTGGAGGATCTTGTCCTTTAACATTTGGGCAGTCTCGTGACTGGTGGTCTTTAGCACATTTGTTACAGCGAGGGGCTTCAGTACACCTTACAGATATATGACCAAATCATAAGCAATTAAAGCATTGTAATGGTCTCTTATTTCCACGGAACATTTCGATGGATACTGCTAAGGGTCCTATGCGAGTAACATTTCTTAGAGTCTTTGCTGCTGCTATATCTCACGTTAATTCAATGTTGAATAAGTTGCCTTCCTCAGAATTTGAAAGTAGTAGTTGTGTAAATAATGATGAGATATATGCCGATAGCATATGGATTCACAGAAAATTCGACAATCATCTGGATCCCACTTCAAATCTTTTTTCACCTTCCTTAGGATTAAAAGGAAACTTAAAATTATATTTAGAAAACAAATTGAAACCACTTAATGCTGATCCCTTAGACATATGGAAGTGTATGCACAGACACAATTTTAATCTGTATGAAATTGCAATTCAATTCTTATTGTTTCCAACTACTTCAGTTCCTAGTGAGAGACTCTTCTCAAAAGCAGGTAATATTTTGACAAAAAAAGGGCTAGTATTAAACCGAAATATTTAAATCATTGTTTGATTCTAAGCTGTTTAACTATCGATGAATTGATAAAATTGAAACAAGTTGACAAAATTATATCTCTGGTGTTGTATTTGAGTAAAACTTCGTTTTTCTACTTGAATTTGAAAGCATACATATTTTTTTATTTAAAGATCGATCTAAGACCGATTGTTAGGCTGAAACCAACGATCATTTGAAAAGATCGATCCCAAAGATGGCATTATCATTCTAGACATTTGCAAGGCCTTCGATCAAGTTTGGCATGATGCTGTCATTTATAAAATGATAAAATTTGGATGACCTTATCATGTTGGTCCGCTGATTCCTCTCAGACAGGTCTTTTCGAGCTAAAATTGGTAACTCCCTCTCCCAATCATGTGTGGTTAAAGCTGGTGTCCCACAGGGTCAGTTCTGGGACCAGCCTTGTTCAAATTTTTTATCCAGGACTTTCCAAAACCCGAAAAGTGTAAACTTTACTTCTACGCTGATGATGCGGCCATCTTAACCTTTGCCCGTGTTCCTGCCCATGTCATCTCTCGCTTGCAGATAGCGCTACATCTTTACGAATAATGGTGCAACAGATGGAGGCTGAAGTTAAATGTGGGCAAATGCAAGGCCATGTTCTTCACAAACAAACGCAGAAACCCCCCAGGTTTGCTTACCCTGTACGGAAATAAGCTCGACTGGGTCAAAGAGTATAAATACCTTTGTGTGGTGATCGATTCTAGGTTCACCTGGATCAACATGTTTCCTACGCGCTGAATAAGGTAAAGAGGGCCAAATTCAGATTGATCGCGTTGCTTGGTCGTAACAGTGCTCTTGACATTGATAACAAGCTGCTCATCTACAAAAAGATCATCCGCACGACCTTGCTTCATGGTATGCCAGCTTGGGCTTCTGTGTGAAAAACAAGGTGGAAGAAGATGCAGACATTCCAAAATATTACTCTGAGAGCAATTGTGAAACTTGATCGTAGAGTAGCCAACAATAATGTCGTTCATGAGGAAATAGGGATGACGCATATTGGCAAGTTTGTACAGGATACAATAACGACCATGCTCCCGAAGATGCTTAACCACAGGAATCAGTTGGTGTCTGAAATTCACAGCCCTTCTGACTAAAGGAAACGCTTAAAACATCGCTTGCCTAGCCATGTCCTGGAAGTTAACTTCGACGATGTCAGGAATGTTATCTTCCCCGATTTTTGGATAGCCTAGTTCGCCTCTGGCTCCCCCCCCCCTCCTCCTTTCAATGACAATCTTCAATCAACCTTTTTATCCCCAGAATGAGGGGAATATTCTTCAGTCATCTTGAGAAGGCCTTCGGGGTTTTTTCAGGCTTCTCACCTATCTCAGTGTAATTCCCCTGGTCTATACATGTGACGAGTACCATTCGCTCTGCTTCAGTACCATTCGCATTGTTTCTTCCACTCCACTGCTCTATTGTCGATTGTCGCATCCTTACAGGGATAATGCAATTTGTACGAGGTAGGAATGACATTACAGTATGTGTGCAAAATTCCGACCCTGAGCCTCGATGTAGTGCTGGGCAATGTTGAAAAAAAACAACATAGATTTAAACATAAGAAAAACACTTTATTTAGGTTACTTTTTATCTTAGTTAAAAGAAAATAGCATTAATCTGAAAGCATTAAACTGAACAACTATTGCTTTATTGCATATTTTTGTTTAAAAATAGAATCATGTGAACATTTTTTGGTTTCAATGAATTTCGTTTAGCTGAAATCAATGTGCCGGCTTTCGAAAAAATTCGCTCAGACGGAATAGATGTAGCGGGCATACATAAGTATTGCTTCACAAGGATTTTCATGGTGTTACTTAGACTACAGTTCTTCCACCAATCCAAAGGGTTTTCTTTTCTTGTTAACATTTGCATTCATCATAGTGCCGGGTCTCTTGCATAGGTCCAACAGCGCTTGAAATTACTTGCTGATCAAAGCCAGCCCAAATAGCTTCTGATAGATTGTTTACTTCTGATGAGGGCTGCTGCTGCTGCTCCACGACTTCATAACCAGAAATGAATCTCAGTTCGCGTTGCACGCGTCTAACTGTTAATTCCCCACGGTCCAAAAAGCACATTTTCTTGAACCTTGGATCCAAATAAGTGGCTACTGCAAGAGATGGCATTGTCTCGATATTTCTGAATCTTCCGGTGAGGCCAGCGATCAACTTTTCTCTTATTGCTTGAACAGCTTTGCACTCATCACTTCTAGCAGAAGCTGTCAATTTCTGCAAATTACGAACTGTTGGTATTACTTTTGATAGGGAAACTGATGCCTCAGATGACATTTCTGCCATAACGACATCAAAAGGTCGAAGATGGGGCATTTCGGTAATTCCACAATCGATATTATAAAAAAAAACATCGATGTACGATGTTAACATCGAACATCCCCAGCAGTACCTCGATGCAGGTGTTTAGTCTGCGGACGAGATTCTCGCAAACTCTGGTGAAAATGTGGGTGATCACGGTCTGAAAAACGCTGTTGGTAAATCCTTTCCGCTTCAGTAGCATTACCCTGTGCCTCGCCGTAGACGAGATGCATGTCCACCAGCTCCGCATTAATCAAGCGATCCATTGTACGACAATGGAGTTACATGACAATCGAACAGTGCAGGGAAAACGAAACGAGCGGTGCGAAAGCGACGCTTTCGCTGCCATACTCATCCAGGCAGTAACCAGGGGAAGTACACTGAAGTAGGCAAGAAGCCAGATGAAACCTAGTTAAGTTATCCAGTGGATAAGATTGGGTCCTTTCGTATAAGGACGAATAAGTTGATTGTTGATTGACGAGAGGCACGAGAAGCTATGAGATTAAGTAGTCGAAAAAGATGGCCTTTTGGATGTCGTCGAAATTGATGTCCAGTACGTATCGAGGCCTGCGATGCCTGAGGAAACATCTAAACGTGAGTGGATGCTCCAGAATATCTGCAACCAGAGGATTGGGATGATCCTTAATCTTCGGAAGCAACTTCTTCTGTGACTGCTGTACGTAGCTGCCAATGGGAGGTATCTCAAAATCGTCGGCAATCGAAGTATTTTTTGCAACTCTCCTGTCAAGTTGGGCAATGGTCCTCAAGGTAACGTTTTGGAAGGTTTGGAGGTCCTTCCATCTGGACTTACATGTTGTGGCCCAGGCAGGCATACAATAAAGCAAGATGGTTCGGATTACCGTCCTGTACAGCAATAGTTTGCAGCCCAATCGCGCTGTTTCGCCCCAGAAGTGCTGCCAGACTGAATATTGCCTTCTTTGCCTTGTTGATGGCGTAGGAGACATGGTCGCCCCAATTTAGCTTGGCATCTATTACCACTCCGAGGTATTTGTAATGTTTTATCCATTCGAGCTCTTTACCAGAAAGGAAGAGAGGACTCGGGGGTTTTCGAAATTTCTTCGTAATGAACATCGCCTTGCATCTGTTAACGTTTAGGTCGAGTCTCCACTTTGCAAACCATTTCTCGCACTGATGTAACCGTGATATGACGTGAGCGGGAACGCGGTCAGTGGTCATGATGGACGCGTCGTCAGCGAACATACAGCTTGCATTTTGTAAATGTTGGGAAGTCATGGATGAAAAAGTTGAAGAGTGCAGGGCCTGGGACAGAACCCTGGGGAACACTAGCTTTGACTTCACACGGGTTAGACATGGAGCAGCTTTGACACGAAATATCCTGTTCGACAGAAAGGATCTAATCAAGGCAATAAGATCGTCAGGAAATCCACAAGTAATCGTTTTGTATGTCAGGTCTTCGTGTCAAACCTGATCAAAAGCTTTTCGGACATCCAAAAAGACAAGATCATCATATTTAGCGCAGTTAGGAGGAGTGTTTAAATCTGCAACAATCCTCCAGGACTGGAGTTGGCAGGAGTGACCTGGGTGAAAGCCGAACAAGATTGTTAGCCACACACAAGTCGTTAAATCTCTTAAGAATGACGCGTTCAAACACTTTTTATAGCATAGGTAACAAGCTTATAGGCCTATAGCTGGCAGGGAGAGCAGGGTGTAGACCAGGCTCTGGTATGGTAACGATAACAGACTCTTTCCACTTGATAGGATAGTAACCATGTCTCCAGCAGTCATTCATGGCCCTGTTAATAGTCGCAACGACATTAACATGCAAGTTCTTGAGAGAACTATTTGTGATGGAATCGATACCTGCTGATTTCCTGATTTAAGATGCTTGATGACATCGGAGATTTCGTGAAAACCAATAATATCCTCACAGGTAGAAAGACGATGAGTGAGCTCATATGCGATACATCCATCGTTGACAAGACGAATATTTGGAAAATTATCCGGGTTGTCCTCACCAAAAGTGGTAAATTGTTTGGTGGAAGAACTCTGTCATCATCACCATTCCTAAACCTGGACTGGATCCTGCTCTTCCCACAAGTTATAGGCCTATTAGCCTGTTGCCCATGCTTTCGAAGGTCTTTGAGCGCACTATACTCAAGAGGTTCAACGAGTACTGCGAGGCAAACAACCTCATTCGTAGTGAGAAATTTGGCTTCCGTCCAGCCCACTCTTGTCAGCTTCAGTTATGGGTGATTTAAACGGTCTTCTCAACCTCTCTATGTTTGGTGGTCTCATTTTCCTCGATGTGCAATAAGTCTTTGACCAAGTCTGGCATGATGGGCTCATTTACAAAATGATTACCTACGGGTTACCTACGATCTAATTGCTCTGGTTCGCTCCTTCCTGTGAAAGAGGACTTTTAGTGTTAAGGTGGGGACTGCTTGTCTGAACCCTGCGATGCTAATGCTGGTGTACCCCAAGGCTCTGTCTTGGGGCCAGCCTTATTCAACTTCCTTATCCATGACTTTCCCAAGTTTGCTAAGTGTAATCTTTACTTAGTTGCTGACGACGGTTCCATCATGACTTGGGCACGAAACCCAGCACATGTCATCACTCGACTACAAAATGCTTTACATCAGTGCGAGAGCTGGTTCACTAAGTGGCGATTAAAGCTGAATTTCAAAAAGTGCAAGGTCATGTCTATCACTCGCAAATGCAAAAACCCTCCAAAGCCACTCTTCTTATTTGGCAAGAAACTTGAATGGGTAAAAAGCTATAAATATCTTGGTGTCATGATCGACTCCAAACTAAACTGGAACGACCAAGTCCAATACGCGCTCAACAAGGCAAAGAAAGCAAAGTTAAGTTTGATTGCACTTCTGGGGCGAAACAGCGCTCTTGGTGTAGATAACAAAGTCTTAATATACCAGGTTGTGATTCGTACAATTATGCTTCAAGGAATGCCTGCTTGGGCTTCTATTTGCAAGTCTAGGTGGAAGAATCTCCAGACCTTCCAAAATGTTGCTCTCCGATCCATTGCCTAACTTGACAGAAGAGTTGCCAACAACCACTCTATCTATGACGATTTGGGGATGACCTACATAGGCACCTTTGTCCAGACACTTATGAAGAACATGCTACCCAAGATGGAGAATCATGAAAACATCCTGGTTTCTGGTATTCTGGAATATCCACTCGTTGTAAAGAATCCTCTCGGGTTTCGAAGACCGCGCCATATCCTGGATGTCTGCTTTGATGACGTTAACAAGGCCGCATTCCCCAAGTATTAAATCTTTTAGATCCTGCTGATCTTTGGGGACTCTATTCGTCAATATACAATCTGACTCTCGTCCCTTCTTGGGACTTATTCTCTGGAGGACTAAAGAGGTTCATCAGGCTTCTCCCCCAGTTCAGTGTACCTCCTCTGGTTTACTCTTTGGGCGTGCGTGCAAAGTGAGCTTGGTTCCTGGACCACTCGCGTCTTTCTTTTCACTACACTGTTCGATTGTCGAACAATTTCAGTTCGTTGGAAGACTTCATAATTGTAAGTAGACTTTTTTCATAATCATAGTTTTGTCTACTTCATTTGACTGTTGTTTTGATGTCTTTTTTTCTTCTATGTTGCGCCCATGGAACGAAAAATTTGAAAAATATCAATAATATTCTATCAACATAGATTTTTTTGCTGCTTATGCTCAGGGAAAATAACGTGATCAACCGGGAATAGTCAGGGAATTTTACAAATTTTAAATTTAGTGACAAATCTCGTTTTACACTTGGCAACACTGATGGTTGGTTAGTTGCAAGAATTCTGGCTATCATGGATGACCGTATTAATGTGATATAAATGCCTATTCCGTAAGTACCCCTGATAAAAACCTCCCCTTGCCATTACTTAAGATCAATGAGTTGAATCACCATGTGATGTTATTCGACTTGTGAGCATTCTATTTAATTTGTAGCCTCCCTTAACCCCATTAGCATATTGCGTAAGTGTGCACTGAGCCAAGGAACAACACTTGGGGTGAGAGCAGAAGTTCGAGACTGATACTAGAAAAACGACTGATAACACCGTAATTTGAGATATACACGCTTTATTCCTTTCATCTACAAGAAGACATACATATTATTTATTACCTTAAGTCTAAGGGCCCATCTCATTAACATGCACATTAATTAAGGCGTTAACGCAATTCCCCAGGTCGTTAAACTAGCCTACCGGCACTCTTGCCTTGCATAGCTTAATTCCGCTGTAATCTCTCTTAAAGTGAGGTCATAACCGTTTTCATACAGCATGCTATGAATAGTACTGAATGTCTACGTCCCGAATCAAATACTCCAGACTATACGCTAACGAGAGCGCAAAGTCTCTCCTTTATTATGGCGAGATAAGGGGGGAGGAACAGTGACCCCTCTTGGCGACGTGAACATCAGCAAGCTATCCTCTGGCAGCATCAACCACGGTGTGCGCATTGATACACTCTATGGGTGCATGCCATCTTTGCTAAATGAAGTGTGGTTAAAATTACTGAATAACCTCACTACTAGATTTACAGTGTCGCCAAAATGCACGGCAAGGTGCTTAGTAAATAAAATTAAACTACACAATAATAACATTTAGCTATTGTTTCACTTAGACGGTAAGTGGCGACTTTAACACACATAGTCTAGAATCAAACACTGAAAACATTCGCTGCGTCACAGATAAGGTTCCAGCAATTTTTATCATCGCAACACAAAACTTGTGTCAAATGTCCGTTACGCTCGGGGCCAAAATGGAGCGAACTCACCAAGATTCTTCCAACGCCGTTCGGTTCCCTCTAACGTAGTCCTGTTTTATGTCCAAGTGACGTTGCGGGGCAACCATCTGACATCCATTTAGCGAGGCGTAGGCACTGGGTATTTCATTCCTCTCGTTCGTTTCCTTGCTCCTTACGCTTGGTAGCAGCCATACATTAGTGCAAAAATGTAAAACGACAAGCAAAATTATGGAATAAATAACTATGACGAGAATAGTTTTGTTTTACTTTAAAACATATTTACGTGACGCTTAATAGCCAAAATCCAGATCCCATCGCTGGCTCCTATCTCCAAGCCAATGTACGTTATTCTAAGATAGATCAATGTTCTTTCCACCTGTTAGAATTCTTCTATATATATCAAGAGACTGTATAACATCGACCATCATTATGTTCCAAAATTTAACTCAGCCAAAAATTATGATAAACACTCATCGCAAAAGCCAAAAAAAGAATAAAAAAACAAATTAACAGAAAAAATTTTTAACAAACACGATAACACGCTCATCTCTTTCTCCGAAAACGATCGCAACAATCCCTCGTTGGAATCTGAGCAATCTTCGCGGAAAACATCCTAACAATAGCTGCTCCAACAAAGAACCATTTACGATCGCCTACGGAAGAATTTTTACTACTCATTCATACAACAAAACAAACAACGCGCACTTATATTTTACTATAAACTACACGCAACACACACATACAACGAACACACACTCATTATAACTACTACACGTGACTACTAAACTGGAACGATACAAATTGAACTGATCCGATTTCTTCATAGTAATCTGGGTGTTTAATAGTGGTGTGCGATGGTTTAAAAACCACCATCGGTGGCACCATCGATGGTATGAACCATCATCGAAACACAACCGATGGGCACAGGAAACCATCGATGGGTTCAGAATTACCATCGATGGATTCAGAAATACCATCGATGGTTCTTTTAATCTTTTTATCCCAATAATATAGCATAAAATCACATGGATAAAATATAACTTTTGTCCATTCCCAAGAATGTAAATCTTAATTCTTAAAAGAAAGGAGTTGTAATTTGATTCATCGTCCATTTATTTCTAAAAAAAAAATTAATTCTTTCCATGTCTTGAAATAATACGTCATAGTATTTCTTCTTCATAACTACCATTTCATTTAATTTGAAATAAAATGAGTTTCTTGTGGCTCCTTTCAGTCTTTGCTTGGGTAAACCCATTGGAACTTCACAAGTGCGACCGGTTTATGATCTGAAGATAAATCATGAACAGTAAAAACATCGAATGGCTTATACAAGCCTTTCAGCAACACTATGTCAAGGACATCACTTGTAGGTGAGTGTTCACAGCCATACGTATCGTTTACAGGACCTATCGCAATGATATCAGTTTTGCTCTGTATATATCTATATAATATGAAAACATCCTGATTATGATGTGTGGAGTTCCACTGTGAGCGCTTAGCATTCAAGTCACCCGCCATTACCAATAGGATATTCCTAGAGAATAGCTCGTCGAGCTCATCAACATCGATTTTATGCTTGGGAGAGTTGTAAAGAGTCAGGAATTTTACATCGCCAACAGTATTCCTGTATACATTCGAATGAGGTCTTCCCGATGCTGAATGTCTTTTTTAACGATAATTGCTGCACCTCCAGGTGAGCCATTGACATTGGGAGTAACAATTCTATCTTTGCGATAGACACAGTAGCCCGGGATTCAGTAGTCTTGGCCCGGCTTTAGATGTGTCTCACAAACAAATGCCACGTCTATATAACATTTAATTAAATAGTTATAAAACTAAATACGCCTCCGGGGAATTCCCCTGGCGTTCCATATGACGCAACGAAGCTTACCTCTGTTAATAATAGTATAGCGTCGATCAGCCATAATCTCAATGTTTGCTCGCAAGAATTTCACTCATTTGTGGGTATTTTTACCTAATTCATTATACAAATGGCATATACTGCCTGCAACACCAGGGTATTTTCATGATGTTCCATCTTGGGCAGCATGTTCCTGAGAAGTGTTTGAACATAGGAACCAATGTGGGTCATCCCTAGATCTTCATAGATAGAGAGATTGTTGGCAACTCTTCTGTCTAGTTGAGCAATGTACCGGAGGGTAACGTTTTGGAAGGTCTGAAGATCTTTCCATCTCGATTTGCAAATGGAAGCCCAAGCAGGCATACCGTGAAGTAAAATGGCACGAATCACTACCTTGTATAACAAGAGTTTGTTGTCCACTCTGAGAGCGCTGTTTCGCCCCAGTAACTTCGCTTTCTTAGCCTTGTTAAGCGAATATTGGACATGGTCGTTCCATTCGAGCTTGGAATCAATCACAATTCCGAGGTACTTATAATTTTTAACCCACTCAAGCTTCCTAGCCTTGGAGGATGAGGGGCCTTGGAGGGTTTTTGCGATTGCGTGTGATGATCATGGCTTTACACTTGTTAACATTCAGCTGTAGGCGCCACTTAGAGAACCAGCTCTCACACAGGTGTAAAACTTTTTGCAGAAGGCTGATGACGTAGACTGGATTACGTGCTTAGGTCATGATGGACCCGTCGTAAAGAAGCAAAGATTGCACTTAGTAAACTTAGGAAAGCCGTGGATAAAGAAATTGAACTAGGCAGGCTCCAAGACAGAGCCTTGGGGAACACCAGCATTAACATCAGAAGGATCAGAAAAGGAGTCACCAACCTTAACACGGAAGGACCTGTTTGTCAGAAAGGAGCGAACCAAGGCAATCAGGTCATCAGGGAAGCCACAAGTAATAATTTTATAAATGAGTCCATCATGCCAGACTTGATCAAAAGCCTTTTGAACGTCAAGAAAGATGATACCACCAAACATAGAAAGATTGAGTGGACCGTTCAAATCAGCAACAAGCCTCCATACGTGACAGACTCACGATGATCAATGCTGTCCTTAACAATGATCGCTGCTCCGCCGAAAGCGTGGCTGGCATTATTACCCAGTGGCCGATCCTTGCGATAAACACGATACCCAGGCAAGGTAAAGACTGGAGTAGATTTCAGGTGCGTCTCGCACACGAAGGCGATGTCGACATTCCAGTTTGTAAGGAAATTGTAGAATTCGATGCGCTTGCGAGCGATTCCAAATATTGCAACGGAGTTTCCCTTGATTAATGATCTTGTATGGGTGTCTGTCCATGATCATTTGTTGGATTCGTGAGAGGCAATCTGTGGCACTGCTTTTCCACTTTCCTTATACTGATTTAGCAAATTTCCAAGTAACCTGTAAACATCACGCAATTGATTGTGGTCGACCGTACGTGTTTCCCGAGTATCAGCAGAACTGGATGCGACCGAAACATAGGATTTTCCTTCTACCACTTTCGTGCTTTTGATCCTTTTGACTTGTGAATATTTGGGACACTTTGTGTAACTAGATGTGTGCTGACCAGAACAACGTATACATTTTGTGGGGTCTTTGCCTTTTATGTTGGTACAAACAATCGACTGATGGTCGCCAGCGCACTTATTACATCGAGGCGATTCAGTGCAACCTTGGGATACGTGACCAAAACGTAGGCAGTTGTAACACTGCAAGGGTTTTTGTTACCTCTAATTAGTTCTACAGTAACAGCTAGAGGACCGACACGTTTTAAACTTAAGAAGGAATTAGTATGTTCAGTATTCTGGAGGATAACTAAAATCATTGGCATTTCCACTGAACCATTTGCTTTTTTAAGCCTTATAGCTTTCTCCGGAAAATAATTCGCCTTTCTGAGGTCGTCGGCAAATCTTCAAGGTCATACGTTGTGTCGAGATTTCGTACAAGGTATTTCAGCATTTTTTCGGATTTTAACACACACTGGCAAAGCCAATGGCTACTTTCATACTCGCCTTCATTGAGGAACACATGCTCTCATTGTTATATTTTGATGCTTGATACTGCCTTCCAATTTTTCAACCAGGAAATAAAAAGTATTGATACTCATGGTGATGCTGAATCTTAAGAGAGTTTTATGGCTCTCTTCGACAATCGAACAGCGCAGGGAAGAAAACAAAACGAGCGGTCCGGAAGCTATGCTTCCACTGCGACAATCGACAATCGAACAGTGCAGGTAAAACGAAACGAGTGGTCCGAAAGCAACGCTTTCACTGCCATGCTCGTCCAGAAAGTAACCACGGGAAGTACACTGAACTAGGCAAGAAGCCAGATGAAACCTAGTTAAGTCATCCAGAGGATAAGATGGAGTCCTTTCCTATCAGGACGATAGTGTTGATTGTTGATTGACGAGGGACACGAGGAGCTAGGAGATCCAATATTCGGGAAATATCGCCTTTTGGATGTCGTCGAAATTGATGTCCAGGAGGTGACGTGGCCTGCGATGACTAAGAAGGCTTCTGAAGGTAAGCGGGTGCTCAAGAATACCTGCAACCAGAGGATTGGGATGGTCCTTCATCTTCGGAAGCAGCTTTTTCATCAATTCCTGGACGTGATTTCCAATGGGAGGTATCTCAAAATCGTCGGCAATATAAGTATTTGTTGCAACTCTCCTGTCGAGTTGAGCAATGGTCCTCAAGGTAACGTTTTGGAAAGTTTGGATGCCCTTCCATCTGGACTTACATATTGTGGCCCAGGCAGGCATACCATATAACAGAATGGTCCGGATTACCATTTTATATAGCAAAAGTTTGCTATCTATTCCAAGAGCGCTGTTTCGCCCCAGGAGGGCGACCAGGCTGAACTTTGCCTTCTTAGCCTTATTGATAGCATAGGAGACGTGGTCACCCCAATTTAGCTTAGCATCTATCACCACTCCGAGGTATTTGTAATTCTTCACCCATTCGAGCTCTCTACCCGAAAGAAGGAGAGGCTTCGGTGGTTTCCGAAGTTTCTTGGTAATAAACATAGCTTTGCACTTGTCGACGTTTAGTTTGAGTATCCACTTAGCAAACCATTTCTCGCACTTATGTAAGGCATTCTGCAATCGAGATATGACATGAGCGGGAACGCGAGCAGTGGTCATGATGGACGCGTCGTCAGCGAACAGATACAGCTTGCATTTTGTAAATGTTGGGAAGTCATGGAT
>JAHWFO010039478.1:50202-68924 GCA_023313115.1 Rhysida immarginata | reverse complement strand
TTTTGTGTGGCTAGGTGGGGGGAGAGGTTTAAATTTTTATGCTGGTTTGTTGGTGTTGGGTTTGGCCCTGAATGGGGGCTCGAAGTTTTCTTGGGTTTTGGGGTGTGGCGTTTAAAGGAAGTATGTGATAATGGTTTAATTTTCGGGGGGTAGGAGAGGGTTTTTTTGGGGTTTTTGATTTTTGGGTTTTTGGTTTGTTGAGATTTTTGGTTGGTTTTGGTTTTCTCCTTAAAAGGGGGTTTCTGGGTAGACTTTGGGTGTTTGGATGCTGTATGTGTGTGGGTGAGTCATTCGTTATGAATTTACATGTTTTCTTTTCCTTTCCTAATGGTTCCCCGTTTTTCCCAGGTGTGAAATAGGTATGTGTTTTTCGCGTTGTTGTGGTGGTCTGTTTGTTTGCTGGAGTTTCTTGTGTAAGTTGGTATGTGGTAGAGTGGTTTTGTGCTATTTATGTTTGTTTTGTGTATTTCTGTTTCTTTGCCGTTTTTTTCTGTTTTTCTTTGTTAGAGCCAGCGGTTTGGTACCCTGTAATTTTGGTTTATGGTCATACCATGTTGTTTTTGTTAGTTCTTTTGCTTACTACGGCCTTTTTAGGTCTTAGGGCCATTTGGGTAGTTTTTAGGTGTGTGGATGCTGTTATGTGTGTAGGTGATTCGTTGTATTATGGATCTACTCGTTTCCTTTTTTCGCTAATGGTTCCCCCATTTCTGCCAGGGGTGAAGTCGGTATGTGGTTTGGCGGTTTGTGTTGCTCGGTTTTCTTGTTTACGTTGATATGTGGTGGAGTGGTTTGTGTTGTTTGGGGTTTTGTTTTGTTTTGGGGTTTTGTGTTTCCTTTCCGTTTCCTTGTTGTTTTTCCTTTTGTTGGTGTCAGCATTTTGGATTCCTGTTCTTTTGGTTCATGGTCATACCACGTTGTTTTTGTTAGTACCTTTGTGTACCAGGGCCTTTTAAGGTGTTAAAGCCAGTAAGTTGAGCATGAGGGGGGGCCCCCAATCCACGGGCGTTCCCATCTCTATCCATTTAATCTTCGAGTTGTAAATGCAATCAAGAGCCATGCCCAACTTCGCTGTGCGGAACGTTTAGCGGTTTTATTCAACGTGGTATGGCCATCAGCTGATAGCAAAGGGGCGAAAAGCACAAGATAAAGGAGGGCAGTAAAAGAAAAAAAAACTTATCCCCAAAGGTCAGCGAAAATCTCGTCCTCTCTAAATGGCTTGAAACGCCTGCAAACCAATTCTGGGCTTTGAGAGATGATTTTTTGCGAAACGGACTCTTAAGCCTCCATCGCCAGTTTTGTCTAATCTTCTCACTACTCCCTCTGAATCTGGGCTGGGTGAGAATGAGGCTGCTCTTCAGTGGTCATTGCTTCCGCTTGTTTCATCGGGTTTGCAGACAGAAGCGTCTCTAAAGGATGTTTCAGAGTCTCCACCTAGTAGTTCACAGCGTAAATCTATTTCGTCGTCGAATCATGTTATGCCTCCGGGTGTATCTCGAAGTAGATGAAATATCCGTAAGTCTACGCAGGGTAAATCTTCGTCGACTTCTAGGTCCCCTTCTGTGCATACGACAGTTGTAAAATTTGATGACCGCCCCGCGGCTTTGGCGTCGAGGGTAGTGGTAACGTGGGGCCAGGTCCCGCTCAAGTTTGTGCAGCGGTGGCATCTGTCTGCACTGAATGATGATTTGGTGGGGGATTTCAAAAAGAGAGATACAAAGAAAGTTGGGTTTGTTTTTGATTCATGGATTTTGTTATTGTTGTGACAGGCTGTATATACAAGGGGAGGGGTGTTGATTAAGGGGTTTTAAGGTAACTCTTTTTAGTGCTTGGGCAAAGTGATGTTAGATAGCATTGGGTGTGGGTCCTTTGGGTTTACGGATTATGTTAGATGGGTTTACATATATATTGTAAAAAAAAACCAACAAAAAAACGTATAGTTAGGTTTATTTTCGGTTGGTTTTTGGTTTAATTTGGTTCGTTTGGGTTATGTTTTGGGTTTTGTGTAACCCTTGTAAGTGCTCGGTCCAAGTGAGTCTAACTTTGGACATTGAGCCTTTTGGTTCATGGATTTATGTGCTATGTTTGGGAGGTTTACATGTGTTACATAAAAAAGGGGACTAGGGTTTTTGGTATGTGGGGCGGGATGGAAAGGGGTTTTGGGTGTTTTGATGTGGGCGGGATGATATGTGGGGTTTGGATTTTTGGTTAAGGGTTTTGGTGTGGTTTTCAGGGCGGTGCTCTGTTTTTCTATGAGTATATGTGTGTGTATATATGTAATAATATTAAAAAAAAACAAAAATAAACGTTTTGTTATGTTCAGTTTCTAGGGGTTTTTAGGTTTATTTTGTGTTTTGGGCTTCTGTTTTGGTTTTAGCATAACCCTTGTAAGTGCTCGTGCCAAACGAGTCTAAACAGCTTTGGACGTATAGCCTTTGGGTCTGGTGTTTGTGTTATGTCAGACGGGTTTACATGAGTGATATGTAAATGGAAATTAGGATTTTGGTGAGTGGGAAGGGTTTTAGTGTGGGTTTTCTGGGTGATGTTTAGTTTGGGTTCCTGTTTAGGGTTCAGTAACCCCTGTAAGTACTCGGGCCAAGTGGGTCCAAATAGTTTTGGTTGTTGAGGCCTTGGGTTTATGGGTTATGTCATAGGGGTTATACATGAGTTATACAAGAAAGGGGGGAGTTTGGTTGTTTTGGTGAGAGGATGTTATGTGAGGGTTATGGGCTTTGGTTAAAGGTTCTGGTGGGGGTTATTTTTTGCGTGTTGTTCGGTTTTTTTAGGGGAATATGTGGGGGAGAGAAAAAAAACAACGTATTGTTAGGTTTCCTTTTTGGTGGGATCAGGTTTTATTCTGGTTTTGTTTAATTTTACTGTTTTTGTTTTTGGCCCTAAGTATGTGGGCTCCGGTTGGGTCTAGTTTTTTCAGTATGTTGGGGTTGATGGTTAGTGGCTTGTGGTCTATTTGGTTTTGACTTTTGAACTGGTTCGTCGGGGGTTTTGGCCCTCGAGGGGGGTTTTTGAGTTTTTGGGCTGGTTTTGTTTTGTGTGTGGCTAAGTTTATACTGTTTTGTTGGTTCTGGGCTTGGCCCTGAATGGGGGCTCAAAAGTTCTGGGGTTTTTGGGTGGGGTTTGTAGATGGAAGTGCGTGGTAATGGTTTAATTTTCGGGGGGTAAGGGATAGGTGGGATAGGGTTGTTGGTTGTTTGGTTTTGTTTCGTTGAGATGATTTGGTTGGTTTTGGGTTTGTCCTAAAAAAGAGGTTTTTCTGGGTAGACTTTGGGTGTGTGGATGAGTTTGTGTAATGGATTTGTTTCTTTTCTTTTCCTTTCCTAATGGTCCCCCGTTTTTCCCAGGTATGAAGTCGGTATGTGGTTTGGCGGTTTGTGTCGTTTTGTTTGGTTTATTTGTCTTGTTTGTGTTTCTTGTGTAAGTTGGCATGTGGTAGAGAGTTTTGCGCTGGTTTATTTTTGTTTTTGTTTTGTTTTTGTGTGTTTGTGTTTCTTTTTCTGTTTCCTTTTGGATTTTTCCCCTTTTGTCGGGGTCAGCGTTTTGGACTCCTGTAGTTTTGGTTCATGGTCATACCACGTTGTTTTGTTAGTACCTTTGTATACCAAGGCCTTTTCAGGTCTTTAAGCCAGTAAGTTGAGCATGAGGGGGGCCCCGAACCCACGGGCGTTCCCATCCCTATCCATTTAATCTTCGGGTTGTGAGCTGATAGCAAAGGGGCGAAAAGCCCTAGATAAAGGTGGGCGTAAAGGAAAATAACTATCTACAAAGGTCAGCGAAATTCTCACCCTCTCTAAATGGCTTGAAACGCCTGCAAAATAATTCTGGGCTTTGAGAGATGATTTTTTGCGAAACGGACTCTTAAGCCTATTAAGTGTGTGTCTGAGGTGGTGAACCGTTTAGCGAGCAGAGGAGATGGTCGCGAGGGTTGGTGGGGCAGCAGATGGACCAGTGGAGGAGGAGCATGTGTCGGAGAAGGAAGAGTCCTCTAGTGAGGACGATATGGAAATTGTGAGGGAGGGGGACTCTCAGAAGAGACCGTGGCATACGGGGAATGATTCTTCGTCTGGTAATGGTGAACCGCTTAAGCGACGGGTGGCGGTCGCAGCAGAGTCGTCTACTGTTTCTGTGGCAGTCGGCCCAGTGGTCTCTGCAGCTGTGGACGATGAGGTCTTTCCTCCGCTGTCTAGCAATGCGGACCCGGTTCGGGGAGATCTCGCTGTGGAAGGGTCTGGGGTTTCATCGGATGGAGAAGAACTCTAGGTCGTGGTGAAGGCCTCGGACAGCTCCCCTAATATGGTTCCTTCTTCAGTGCCGGGGACGGCAGTCAATGTGTCGGGAGTTTCTGTGGCTCCAGTTGCTAAGCAAGGTTTGAAGTTTCCGTTGATGCACCTTGAAGCCAAAGTTTCCGTTGATGCACCTTGAAGCCGAAGTTTCCGTTGATGCACCTTGAAGCCGAAGTTTCCGTTGATGCACCTTGAAGCCAAAGTTTCCTCGACTCCTTCTAGCACGGGTTCTTCATCTCATCCCTTTCCTCCTTCCCCTCAGGCCCGTTCATCAACTCGTTTGAAGATGGTTTATGTGCTGTCTTTTGATCAGGACGCTGTAAGTCTGGCTTCGGGGGAGCGGGTGTTGTGGGCAGATGTCCCGTTGGATGATATGAAGAAGTGGAATTTGTCCCGTTTGCCTGTGAAAGATAGGATGTGTTTAAACTTTGGGTGTCCACGGCAATAAAGGCTCGAGACGATCCCTGAGGGATCTATTGTTGTAATAGTTTCTTAGTGCTTTTTCTCGGACGGTTGGAGATTTTTTCTCTGTCGGGTGGTTTGTTTGAGAGAGATTTTCGGTTGTCATAGTGGTTTTACTTTGATTTATGATTTTAGTTTGATTGGTTTTATGTGTCGGTTCTATGAACGTTGAGGACTGGATTTTTCAGTTGGAATTTTTGTTTCGTGAGGGAATTTTGGTTGCCCTAGTTGTTTATGTCTCATGGTTTTGGTAAGTGCGATAAACTTTATTGGAGTTTAGGGCAGTGGTTTCTGTGGTTAGGTTTGGGGTCTTTGATTTTGGTTGGTCTTTCAGTATAGACCCTGTAAGTGCGTATCCATGTAAGTCTACATTGCAGTGGAACATAGAGCCTTTGGATACTGAAATTATATTAAGTGTGATGGTAGATGGTTTTGGATATACGTGTATATGTCCAATAAATTTAGTGACATATTCTTCAGGTCAAAAAGAAGACGAAAATGTTCTATAGCACTTTGTCTGGAAACGATTTGTTGGCGAGTAATCCAATATCATACAGTAGGGAAGCACGGTAGTTAGCGGACGATATTTTAGCAGTTCCAGCGTTTCGACCCAACACTAGGTTGAGTGGTTTGTTCCATTAGTTGTGTACGGTTGTTTCCATTACTGTATTTTCACTACTGTACATCCACTAGGAATATAGGATAGGGAGGATAGCCTAGGAGGATTAATACAATCCTCCTAGGACAGGGTCTATAGAAGAGGGAGGATAGCACACCTCTATCCTAAGTCTCTAACCTATCCTCCCTATTCTGTGCTAATACTATGGTCCATACTGCCTCCGTTCGAAGTCCTTACAAACACTCAGTCAAAGCACACGTATGGGCTATACTTGTGTGTAGTTGTGATTCTTAATTGTAAAATTTTCGTTTAATGATGTTGTTTGAGGTGAATTTGTCCGTTAAGCGTGAGAAAAAACGCTTGCTTTTAACAATAAAAAAAGAACGCGCCACAACAAAAAGTAGATCATCCCAGTTGCTTAACAGAATTCGTACAATAGAAAAAGAGAAGATGTTAAAAAAGAAAGAAGTAAACGAAAAACTCAACGCTAACGCTAAAGAATTGGCTAGTTTGCAAACCAAACTTAAGGAAAAAAAACACGTGTTATTACCCAAATACTATAAGAAAGGAACAACAAAAAGATAAAGCTTACGAGAAAATGGAGCAACTCAGTCAAACACAATTGAAATTGAAGGACTCAATTGAAATTGAAGGACTGTCAATATCATTTGGAAATGGCGTATACTGAATTTTTATATGGCTCTCACATGCTCTCGGCAAGAGGTGTGCTGGAACTATTTGAAAATGATTTTGTATTTCAAGGACAATCGAAAGAAAATAATAATCCACCCACATTATGGACAGAGTTCATGGAGAAAAATGATGAAAAGGCAAGTGCTATAAAAAAAGCATCAACTGAGGCTGGGTGCCTGATGAAAGTCCCCAATTTGGCTACTCATATTTATTCAAAGATCAGCTCCGGCATTCACAGTTATTTTCATCCGGGATCAAGGAGAGTGGTCTTAGTCAGAGATCAATTAACCAAATGTGAGCATTTATTTTTAGTAAAAATATGTGAATTTATAGTAGCAAAAGAGAGAATAGTACAATATGGAACTTTATTGGAGTATAAAATTGACAATCCTTATTATGTGGATAAAAAATGATTAATGAATGTAAATACTTTACAAAATGTCTATAATGTAATTTAATTTATTTAATAAATTTATATTTAAATTTAATATCAATTTCAGAATACTGTAAATCCAGGCTAAAGTTGTCTCTGCGTGTTTGAAAAAGTATGTCTTCGCTCATACTCTGTTTAGCTTTTCCCATAGAAGTGGCAGATCAAAAGGCGCACAGGTTGTCAAAATTATGGCCAACAGAGTTCGTATTTGGTGAGCATGACGTGTTTCAGATGCTTTAGCCAATGCGTTGTGCCAATGTTTATCATTTTCAAGCAAACCAAGTTTAAAACATGCTTCTCTGTATGTCCGACATTCTTGACTATCGATGGTTTTGATAACTTGAAACGATGTTGGTCCTTTGATCACGTGAAGCAGCATTCGTAAATAGTAGCATTCAGCATTGTTAGGATGAACAGTATATACTCGTCCCAATGTGGCATTAGAAAATATCCCAGCTATCAAAGAATGTCGAGCGCCTCGTTTTCTTCTACAAAATTTCTTCGTTGATTGATTCCAACTGTAATATTGCGAGACTTCGTGATATAGCAACGTTTTTGCGAATTTGTCAGTTGAGCACAATTGGGAAAACGCGGTCAACGTTGTGTTTGGTGGATCTGCAGCACTCTGGAGGGTGTCCTGTTCCGCGAAGTAGACTCGTTGGCCGTTTTCCAAGTGAACAGTTAGACGCATAACAGCAAGAAAGCGTTCATGAATGTCGAAACCGAAAATTCGCCTTACAGCTTCTTTAATGCTAATATAACGTCCGATTTGTAATTGGTCTACTACATTGGGATTCGCAAGTCCGAAAACTGCCATATTACTGCCTTTATGTATGTATTTACATATGTATTTGATCGACTTAACTGAATTGCAGGACTCGACGTTGATATGCCCATTGAATGATTTCGAAAGTACAGTAGAACAATCCATTGGTTATCAATTTTGATATCAACGTTCTTGATTTTGATAGTTGTTATGTGTCCCCCATCATCTGGTATCCGTCGTCTGTACAGCGGATAACCATCGCTACCAGCTTGTGCTTCTTTGACTGGCTGACGTGGAAAATTTTTGGTGCATTTTCCGTCTTTCATGCATGGCGACTATGGGTTGCGTGAATCATATACTTTTTAACAATTTCAAATAATTCTGGATGTTCTTCTGGGTCGGGTAGTTCAGCACTAATGATATGGTCAATTTGAGTTGGAGTTATTTTTTCAACCAACCAAATTAAGATATGAGCAAGTGGTAAACGTCTTTTGTACGATTCAATAGAATACATCCAGGAGCGAGTTTCTCCATTTATATAGTTGTTAGTGATGAGATCCATGAATCGTATCAATTTTTGTTTGAAAACTCTCGCTATGAAGTCATGTCGGTGGGATGGTTGCTGGCCAGGCAGAAGTAAATATTTGATTTCATCCTAAGGTGGATTACACGTGAAGGTGATGAAAAGATCTGGACATCCATATTTGCGAACATATGTTAGAGCATCCTGAGCATATTCTAGCATGTGTCTTGGACTTCCAGTATACGAGGCCGGAAGTATAACCATTTGTCCAATATCAACAACTTTTTTATCATTCGCAATTGAATCTCGCAAATGAATATACTCTTCGGCTCGAAGTTTCGATTGATTGTAACGAATGTAATTGAATCGTTCGCTTTCGACTTTAGCGTACATGTCAACGATGAATTGTTGAAAAAGTTGACGACACTGCAGAATATGGTTGAATTGTTGGGCTCGAATCATGATAGGTATACATAAAAATCCATACACGTAATTTTTTTCGTTGTCGCAGTTCCTGTGGCGGGATTAGTTTGATACAATTGCAGATGATATCCATCTTCTCCTCTCGAAAACAGTATTAGATACTGAAGTGCATCATACCATCTGTGTGTTTCAGCAACACGTTGCTTGGTTTGATCTCGTTTGCTGATAACAATATCTCGGCGGGTAATCTCTGTTCCGACAATTACAGCTGCTACTTCAGCGGTCATTGGAGCGTCTATCATGCTCAATCGATGGCGTTTTGTCTGCCCTGATAATGACTTTCAAGTCCTTCGCTCTCACATTCTCCAACGCGGATTTAAAATCTCTGACCAAACAGTTGTGCTCGTGGAATAATGTTCGTAATTCAGCAATAATTTCCCGATCTGTTGCTATACTTAATGTACGTCGTCGATCAATCTCTTTCTTCACATTGTCCATGAAATAAATTTGCAAAAATTGCGGTTCTTGTTCGGGTACTGGAAGAAGTGAACCAATCTGATGATACACTTCTCCTTGCACTTTAAATGTGGGCATGAAATTATCATATCTCACAATATTCATCGCTCCAAATGATGTCATTTGAAAGCATGAGTTGTATTTACGAATATGCTGTAGAAAGTGTTTAGACTCCCGAGTAGTTCCAGCCACATAAGTTAGAAGTGGTTCAGGGGGTTCATCCAGTGCTGACAAATTGACTTTACCATTGCAGCAACACATGCCAGGCGTTTGTTTCTGAGATTTCAAAGCGCGACAATGTATTCATTGAACCAATTACAACATTGCGATGCATTCTGTAATCGCAGTATTTATCGTAATGAAATGCTGCTTTCTTGAGATCTATTCTTCGTCTTGATCGAGTCTGTCGTGAGCGTTCAGTATCACGTCGTGTGTCTCGCTTTTCGGATATTGCAGCAGCTTTTGAAGTAGAAGCTCGCATTCGCAGGATTTCAAGTCGTGCGTCTCGCGTTTCAGATGTTTCAGCTGCTCTTCATTTAGAGGCTTTGATCCGTTTAGTTTCCAGGCGTGTCTCTCGCTCCTCAAATGTTTCAGCAGTTGCCGCCCATGTCTGGTCAATCTTCCAATGTTTAATTTTTTACGTGGCATTCTATGCTCTATCCAACGAAAGAAAAACTGGGCCTGTCTAATTAAATTTCTGATTTCAATTGTTAAACATTGTTGCTAAGTAAAATTAACAATCGCTAACAATTGAAATTGGAAATTTAAACAAACACGCCCAGTTTTTCTTTCGTTGGACAGAGTATAGAGGTTTATACGTTTTCGAGGTATTTTTCCGAATCCTCAGATATAATATTTTTTGAATGAAATAATAGTTAAAATAATTCAATGTTTAATTGTTTGTTAGTTTGATTCTTGTGTGTGTTGTGATTGTTGGTTGTTGGTCATGAGATATATATCTTGGTCCGTGTATAGTATTGGTAAATTGCGTGTGGATACTTATTGTTGGAGAAACTTTGCTTTGCATTGTTAGTCATGAGATACCTCTTATCAATATGCCCTGCGATCATCATGAATATCGATTTATTATCGATAATTATTATTTTTTCGAAATCTGAAGTAGACATAAACCTTCCTCATGGTCTGAAGATGAAGTGCGCCAACTTGCTTGGTTATCGGTCAAACGATGTTGGAGTTTACCGATCTCATACATATATACCAATATCCATTTTTATATAGATAGAGATATAGGTACGGAAGTAGGTAGAAATACAGACAGACAGATATGTAGGCAGGTAGGTAGGTGGTTAGATATGTAGTTAGGTATATACACTCTGTTGCAAAATTATAAGACCTCACAACAATGTAATTGTTTAGACATTGTTTATTGATTTAAAGTAATCATTGTATTTTTCTTGTAATGTTAATACATAATAAACGAATTTTCAAGTGAAAACGTTTGATTCAACACTCACATTTTTTAGCAAAATAAGAAAATAAGAAAACAACTGTTACAGAACTATAAGACCAGTGACAGAAATAATATCTAATGCATATTAGGAACGGCCCATTCTGTATTAGGGTACATGATTCAAATCAAATAAAGAGTTTAAACTTTAGGTAATTCCATTACAGACTTTTTCTCTACCATACAATAATGCCACGAGGCACAGAGTTGTCAGAACGTATAGTGCGTAAAATCCACTCTTTCCAGAGCCATGCAATTTTTCCGAATAATTGGCAGGTCCAAGACAGCTATACATAATGTCTTAAAAAAAGATGATTGCTATGGGACAGCCAAGCGAACAAGACGTAAGAAAGTACTGTCTGCCCGAGATGACCGACGCATTAATACCCTTGCAACGAAAGAGCAGCTCTCCACAAGACAGATTGCCCGTGAGATTGGACAACAGGCTAGTCATACAACAGTTTGAGAAGCTTAAATTCGAATCCAACAGTTGTGAGGCGAAGGGCCATCTCAAGACTAAAACTAACACCTGCACACAAAACAGCACGTCTCAACTGGTACCAAGAAAGAATGTCCTGGACTTCCGAATGGCGACAGGTAGTGTTTTCAGATGAGAAGAGATTCTGTCTCGATGGTCCCGATGGATTTTCTCATTTTTGGCATGATTTACGACATGAAAATATCGAACGGTTCAGCAGGCAGATGGGTGGAGGATCAGTCATGGTATGGGCGGCCATCGGATATGAAGGACTAGCTGATCTTGTATTTGTGGATGGACGCATGAATGCAGAAAAGTACCAAAGCCTCCTATATGAACATCTCGTTCCATTCGGGCCACTAATTGCAGGTGATAACTGGTTGTTTCAACAAGATAACGCCCCATGTCATGCTGCTCGATGCACCAAGAAGTGGTTCCAAGACCAGAAAATCAACATGATTCCTTGGCCATCCCTTAGTCCGGACTTAAACCCTGTCGAAAATGTCTGGGGCATCATGGTCAACAAAGGTGTATGAACGCAATCGTCAATTTTCAGGGGTAAAGGAGTTGAAAATTGCCCTATATGAGGCATGGGATGCTATGAAGCTTTCAGTGATCCAAAACTTAATAGACAGCATGCCGAAAAGAGTCTTTGAAGTCATCAAGAATAAAGGGGGCTCTATTAACTATTAATTTGGATGTCAATAAACCAATTAGAAGCAATGATTGTACTGGTCTTATAGTTCTGTGACAGCTGTTTTCTTATTTTCTTATTTTGCTAAAAGATATGAGTGTTGAAACAAACGTGTGATAAGTGTATGTGTTCTCACGCAGCCATTATTGAAATAAATAAGGAAAAGATGAATATAAAGAATTTGAAAAAAGCCAATAGGATGTTGATGGAATCTATCAGAACCAAATGGAACGTTATTGTTCACAAGGTCATTCGTTGTTGGAATAACACGTTCTTGATGTAAGAAGTCATCAGTTTTTGGAAGTTTCGTCGCAAATGTGGTTTCACTTCGGCATTTCTATGGAACCTTAAAAAAAGGACGGATCCTTTATGTTTTAAATGTAGAACACAAGCAACAGATGAACATTATATGACGCAATGTGATTTAACTCGGAATGTTGTTAATTGTATTAATGAGTTTTATATATATTTGGGAGGTAATAAGGATTCAGTACACTCTCATATCATGGAGGGTGTTCCAATGAGTGCAATACAGGCAGCCGTTATAGCCTATGAATATAATAAACAACTTAATTTATGGGGATTGTTTGTAAAAAAATTATGGACCTTTTATACAAGTGAAAGGGGTTTCTTTTTTAGACATAAGAGAGATAATGAATATATTAAGAAATGGAAATTTTTTTAAGAAGTATTTTAAATGGGCTTAGCGTGGGTCGCTATTGATCACTCCTCATAATTTTAATTTGTTTTTTGATTTTTAGGTGTTGTGTGATGAGTAATGAATTAAAGTGTGTGATTTACATTCGAGTTCCTATTTTTGATAATAGTTTTTATACTTTTGTACTTTTAAAATTTAAGTTTGTTTTTTAATGTATTTTATTATTGTTGATTGTAATTGATAGAGTGTACGTAATGTTTTGAAAAGGTTTGTTTTTGTAATTAACGGCGAGATTATAGCTGTTGGAGGACAGACCTTTTTGCTGTTTTGCTATTTTGGTTGATGTAATATTGTTTAGTTTGTGTTTGTGAGTCGGTAAATTTACATTGGATGTTGATGATGGGAATTGGTATATTTAATGATATAGTCAGTATATTAATGATCCAAGTTACTTAATGTGAAGTTATGTAGATATAGACTCATTCTAGTGTATAGTTTATTGATGTTTTTTGTTATGTTTTATGTCAATTGGGGTTATACTTTGTTTATGTATTCTATTGATATTACCTTGCGGTAATAAACTTTCATTTCACCTACAGAATAATGATCCTTCCACAGGTAGGAGATGGGAGGCTGGTTCTATTAGCTCCATCAAGAAATTGTAATGTTTTGTGTTTTTGGTTGTTTTCCCAGGAATGGTTATGTGTGATGAATAGTTAAAGCCTTTGAGAGAAGCTATACAGGTAGATTGTTAATTGATATTGCTCCAATTTTTTGATTGGGCTGTTTTTAGCCTGAAGAGCATGTTTCTGGAGCTACTTCCTGTTTAACAGGAAGTGAATGTTAAGAACGATCTTCAATGTTTTTTTTGCTATTTTAAAAACAATTAGACTTATGGAAGGCTTTTTTGTGTATTATTTAGGTGTTGTATAGGTTAATTATTATCTCTACCAGGTTTGTTTGTGTAATATGTAAGAATTAGCAGTAAATTGATTATAAATGTAGTTTCATGACAGTGACCTTTAAAGTGAATTAGTTGGTTGGTTGGTTGGAATTTTAGGGCTATGGCCATTTTGCGCCCGACAGAAAGTTTAAAAACCCACAGTTTATGAACCCCATAAAACTCAGTTTAACACTCAGTTTAACAGTGCACTCAGTTAAAAAAAAAATTAGATGAAAAACATTCATAAAAACGTGAATGACAAAGATGAAGAAACAATAAATAATATGACTGAGGATTTTAAAATCATTAATAACTCTAAAACCAGACATTTCTTCCCAAGGTTCCCCCATAATATCACATAATAATATAGAGCAGTGTAAATCATTAGTGTGTAAAGGGTACTAAATAAAATAAAGTAAAACATACGCTTAATGGTCAGATATATACAATGCAAAAACAATAAAAGGATGACTATATGAATTTAAAAACATGAATAATTTTTAAAAATAGAAACACTTTTTTAAAAATTATAGGGTTGTTCCCCAATAAAAAATCTAGTGAATAATTCAGCCCTAATGAGCGTCGTAAATTAATGTGTAAAGGGCACTGTATAAGAATATGTTTAATAGTCAGCCTTGCTCCACAGAGGCACAATGGAGCTGGGTCCTTTCTTAATAAATAGCCGTGAGTAAGACGACTGTGACCAATCCTAAGCCGAGTAAGAACAACATCTTCTCACCTGTTTGTTAGACAAGGTATGGACCACGGTGTGATGGCACGCTTTATTTCATACAATTTATTCGCTGGGTTAAGAGGCCAAGATTCTGTCAAGAAGGTAAGAGTCTCTTGTAGATGACCGGGAACAAATGTTCGGGGATTGAGAGTAGGTCTGAGATAGGTAAGTCTGTAATAGCGTCTTTTGCCGCCTTGTCGACCCGTTCATTTTGCTGGATACCCATATGGCTAGGGATGCAAACAAAATAAATTCTGGTACCTTGGATATCCAGGTAATAAAGATATTCCTGGATTCTTATAACAAAAGGGTTGTCTGTATTGAATGACTCCAAGGATTGCAAGGCGCTCAGGGAATCTGAGAAAATCCAAAAGTTGGAATTTGGATAATTAAAAGAGAACTCTAACGCTCTGGCTATGGCTAACAATTCCGCAGAGAAAATGGAAAATTCGTTAAGCACATGATAGGAAAATACCAAATTATCTATAAGGAACGCACAGCCAACTCCGTCCTCTGATTTGGAGTCATCAGGGAAGGATTCTAAAAAATTCCTAAAAAGTGCCTTAATTTCAGCTTCCATAAAATTAGATTTTTTCCCAACAATCAAGTTGTAATTTATATCTGGTTGGGGGAGAATCCACTGTGGAACATCTCTGACCTCTCGGCTATGCATGACCGGAAATGAAAGGTTCAGGCTCTCCAAAAGATTTTTGAGCATATTCTAAAGGTATGAGGGGGAGGAATACTAGGTTTATCATATAAACAGGCAAAAGCTGGGTGCAGACTTTCACCATATATACGAAGAGCATATTTAAGGAGGAGTTTGGCTCTTCTAAACCATAATGGGGGCTCAGAAGCCTCCACATAAAGGTTCTCTACCGGACTTGTAAGGAAAGCTCCTGTGGCAATTCTTATGCCTAGATTATGAATGGGCTCTAACAGCTTCAAGGTGCTCTTTGAAGCAGAGGCATATACAATGCTTCCATAGTCTAGTTTAGATCTAACTAGGGAGCCGTATAAAAATAAGAGCATCTTCCTATCAGCGCCCCATTTGGTAGCGGAAATAGAGCGCAAAACATTCATGGCTTGTAGGCATCTCGCTTTTAAATTACGAAGATGTGGGAGCCATGATAGTTTCCTATCAAAGGTCAGACCCAAGAATTTGTGGGAGTCCACCACTGAGATCAGGGATCCATAAAGAGTATGAACCGGGTCTGTTAAAGTGAATTAGGTTTTGGCTTAATATATTAATTTTAATGTATTAATAGAAGAAAAAAGTCTATTGTAATAGAGATTAATGTTTTTGTTAATTAAGTAAATATAGATGTAAGGAATTTACATTGGAGGTTTCAGCCACTCGGATTCTTTGTAGTGAGTGGGATGGTGTTTTTTTTGGTGTTATGATGAAGTTGTTTAAAAATTAACAATATCATGAATTATAACGAAGTACTCCAGAATAGTAATGTCAGCAATCCAACAACAGCTGAAATTATAGCAGGTTTCGAAGATAACAGAATCATTCTCAAATATGTAGAGCAGTCTCGAATTCAAGATTATGTAGAGATGATTAATTCAATTTGTGGTGGTAATGTTATCAAAGCGATAAGTAGAATGGATGGGTTTTTTGCTCATGTCTAACTATCAGGGAAGGAAGCCTTACAAAAAGTTATCTCTAGCCCGATTTTTATATAAGGGCAAGAGGTTACGATAGAGAAATTTGTATATGGAACTGAAAAATTGTTGTTACAAGGAGTTCTGCCATCGGTTTCTCCTTTAGATTTAATTAGTGAATTGAAAAAATATTTTGTTTTGAAATCGAGGGTTTTTTCTGATTACGTACCAGGGTATAAAAATATCCTACTGTTCCAGCGATTTGTATATATCGTTGAAAAACCGATCTAAATATTCCTGAATATATTTCCACTCCAATCGGAGAATTTAAATGCACGATAAAACTGGTAAAGGTAATGTAAACTTTGTATAAGCGTGGTAGTCCATACCATCTTATAAAAGAGTGAGAGTTGAATGAGGTAGAACACGGGATGGATGATGGTAATAAAGGTAAGGATGGTTTGGATAATGGAATAGTTAATATTGATGGAGATAATTTAGGAATAAGGAATAATAAGAGAATGAGACTGGAAGAAAATTTGAGTTATGATAAAATGGAGGTGGATGATTCTGAGATTGTTCAAGATCAAGGAAGGAAGGAGATAGAGAAAACATTAGAGTTGAGTCAGGAAAGTGATGATTTGGGAAGTGAACTTAATTCGAATCAAAATATGACAGAAGATGAGGAAGACTAAAGTGATAAAAAAGGAAAGAGTAAAGAAAATGTTAGAGCTGTGAGTCCAGTACTTTCTAGATTACCAAAAAAGAAGCAAAATGTTTAGAAAATATAGTAGAACCGTGTGTAATAAATAGACTAGAGGGAGAGTTTCTCCTGATAGTTTAAAGTAGCAAAGGATAGGAAAATTGGATTGAGTTTAATGGTTAATCGTTATAACTATAAAGTGGAAGACTTTATAAATGTGCGTAATGCCATGTTAAGAGAAAGAATAATATCGGAAGGGACATGGGATGTGATAAAAAATGCTGTGGAGTTAATGGAAAAGCCTAAGATATATAAATTGGGTTCCAAGGGAGAAACTAATTAGAAGGGGAAAAAAAGGAATGGATAAAAATAAATAAAAAAAATAAAAAAAAGCAAAATGAAGAAAACATATTTTATTGTTATTAAATGACAATTTTAAAAGTACATTCTTGGAACGTAAGGGGTTTAAACTCGTGCATGAATAAAAACTTTTGTTTGACATAATATGGAAGGACTCTTATGCAAAGGGTATTTCAAGAGTCGGATTGTTCTCTGCATTAGTCCCTGACTGGTTAAAGATTTATGAGAATGATCATGATATAATGATTACAGAGCCACGCATTAGTATAATGGTATGCTAATTTTAATAACAAGGGCTGATTATTATATAATAGAATCTTGTATACTTGTGGAAGCTTATCGTAATATGGTTGCTTTAAAAGGAAGTAATAAAGTCATTAGGCTTATGGAGGACGGTGCAGCAACGATCAGAGAAATCCTGAATCCCGGGAATCACAGCACCAGTAGTCGCCCAGCAACAATCTCTGCCCGACCAGCGAGCGAGGTCTTACAACCTGTTCCCCTGGCCGGCCAGTCACTAACTCTCTGCCCGACCAGCGAGCGAGGTCTCACGTTCTGCTCCCCTGGCCGGCCAGTCGCAATCTGCCTCTCCAAAACTCGGAGAAAAAATCTGTCTAAACTTCATAAAGAAGCCGACACAAGTCATTCGACCAATCAATTGACAGCCAAACCCGTCGAATCCTGGGTCATCCGATCCAAGAAAAAGTCTCTCTCTCACAAAGGACGAGACTAAGAAAAACGCGCTAATTAAGCTGAGTCTGAGATGATTTTGGAACCAAACATCAGCTCCACGAGACAGAGCTATCATGTGTAAATACACAGAGCGAAAAACGCGAGGGAAGGACTGCACAATCACCATAGGCTTTGTAATTGTTTAATTCCACAAGGAGAGGCAAGAACAGCTGAGATATTAAATAAGCTTAATGAATTATTTGATAAAAACTATCTAGACAACCATATCCTAGTGGGGGACTGGAATGTAACTTTGAATCTTGAATTGGTTAGAAGAGCCCCACAGGAATGGAGATCGTCTTTGAGAGGAAAATTTAGTGAATATTCATTAAAACAAGAAAAACTCATTAGAATCCTTTCACTTTACCCCCTCGATAAAGGGGCAGGGGATGAGATTTTTTCACCAGGTTTTTTGCTAAACCCACATTTTAGATGATGCTCTACAACTTTCTAAATAACACTTTAACCCCTACCCCTACAAAATTAAAATTTACCCTTTCACCCCCAGGGACGCGAAATGTTTTTACTCTGAATTAGGGGACATTAAAACCAAATAATCAATATTCATTTTTCCCCTTGAGTCGTTATTTGGACCTAAAGACGGGACACCAATTATGAAACACCCTGTATTCAATTTAGTTATAATCCGATGTCTAGGTTTCTTGTTGATATATAGATTGATTGTTGCAATTTATATTTTTATTATTGTTGTCGCAAAATTTACTTTTTATGGTCTACGTGTGGTTAGTTTGTTAATGTGGCGAATGCCTTCTTTCCCTCGAAGCTAATTGCCTCGACCGCAGGAAGTTATGCCATTTAATTGTTGGCAAATTCTAATTTTTTATTTTTTATTTTACTTAGAGTTTTATTCCTTCATTCACCTCTTGCTCCTCTTCCACCCTGCACGCGTCCTGTGCAGCATGGCACCTGATCAACTTCCCCGCTAGTGGAATATATTTTTCGCTGTTTAAGCTTCTGCAGAAGTATTGTTGTTTTTTCATGGAATGCTTGTTTTCATGCCTCGTTCACGTTAAATTCTTTGGCATCTTCCTCAACTATTTTCTAGCTGATATGCTATGAAAGAATTACTGGTTATGTAATGTAGCGAGATGTTCCATAATACGAATTACAAAGTGAATGTAATGAACATGACGTTTTTTTTGTCCCACTGAGCAAGCCAAAATGCGTCGCGTTTCGTGCACGAGGTTCACTTCTTAATCTTTTACTCCTTTTTTTATTCTCTTAACTTGATCTTTGTAAATTGATTGTTTCTTTTTTCTACCTGCCATTGCTGTCACAATATGTGAATGCCTATTAATTCACAATTAATAAAAATGTTATATGAACCAAACCACGTTCCATTTTTTTTGGTCCTCTGAACACTGATAGCAGAGCGTGGTTGTGGTGTATTAAGCATGGCAGAGTCTTATTTTGACGAGAGTCAATCCATCCCCAAGCCTACGAGCACCAATTACCATCAATGGAAATATCGCATGCTGACGTTTCTGGAGACAAATGTCTGGATAAGTACGTTAAGGACAAAATTTCTTTGCCAACTTCTGACCCAGACAAGTCGGCAGTCCGTTTAGAGTGAGCACGTTTGCGGCATTAC
>JAHWFO010039478.1:9487-25202 GCA_023313115.1 Rhysida immarginata | reverse complement strand
ACTGGTCGCAATGGAGGCCATGTCAAAAACATGGCCTCCATTGCCAGCACCCGTCCCTTTGGGAGGGTCTACAACCGACCCGACACTTTTAGTCTGGCCTGTCTGGCATGGGTGACCCAATCCAGACTAGCGTCACTGAGGCACTTAAGCCCCTCCACCACGTCAAGGTAGTATTTCGGATGGAGTCGTTAAGGTTACTGTTTGCCATAGTGGCCAATAAGGGCATGTCGTTGCACCAGTACGATGTTAAATGTGCCTGTCTGCATGCGCCGATAGATACACAATATATGTAATGCCACCCAAGGGGTTGACACACCGCTCAGGCGAAGTATGCAAGCTCCGAAAATCAGTATGATTTAAAGCAGAGCGGGCGGTGCTGGTATATGAAATTATGCCAGCTCCTCCTCCGCTTAGAGTTTACCCTGTCCCGAGCGGATGAGAGTTTTTTGTTTTATAACAGCAATGGTTGTGTTATATACTCCTTGCTGTATACGCAGATGACATCGTGGCTGCTACGAATGATGTTTCCGTTTTGAAGTCAGTAATGGCTTGTGTACGACAGAAGTCGATCTAGTGGATCTGGTGCTGGTACATCACCTTTTAGGTATGCGTGTGAGTCGGGAAGGCAATGTCATCAAATTATCCCAGGGTCACTACATCTACCAAATCCTGCACGACTATCAATTGCAATTCATTAAACCTAGATTCGTTCCCCTTAGTCCGCATGGAACCTAGACGAGGTGGCGGACTCGCTACTGGCGGATCCCACGACTTATCAGTCTCTTATGTATGTTATGACGTGCACGCGCCCGGATATAGCGTACGCTATCACACGATTGTCGTCATATGCCAGGTCTCAACTCTTCTGCATGTGACGGCGCTTAAGGGAGCCGCTTAGTCGCTGCTTACCTAGCTCATAATAGTGAAAGGGAAAGTAGAAGCACTCCTTAGTTCATAGCGGTCACGGCATGAGGGCGCCACTATCTTTAGAGATGAATGCTGTACAGTGTTAAAGCTTAACTTAATTATTTACATGCAAGATTCAAATCTTTTATTAAAAGAAATAAATGGAGTCAGGTCTTCTAGTAGTTACTTTTATTTTTTAATCACATTATATTATTTATATATAAATTTAAACTTGGCAAAATTATTAAAGACCATCTTCATTTAAATAATCATATGATCAGTGGATATGACTAATAAAAATTCAACAATTAAATATATGTACGTTTATAAAATTTCAATTACAGTTAATGAATATAATTTAAAATGTATTAAAAATAATTACACATAATTTGCACATAGCTACAAAAATATTTTTAAAAAATTCTGAAAATAAATTTAAAATAATAAACAAGTTTATTGCAATTTAGACTTTTTTTTTGAAAATAAATTATTGCAATTTTCAGATTTTCGCTGAATTGGACAGATTCATTCTGATATCTTTAGCTGAGAAATAGAATTTTGTTTGGCAGTAATATAAAATTAAATGAGGCAAGCTAAGTTCTACTTGTTCTCTGCTAAAACATGTTACAGACCCTCCCAAATCATTGTAAATTGTCAGATTTGGCAAATTTTCAAAAAATTTCAGAAGATATATCAATCAAATTTTTGAAATTATTTCCACACAAAGTTTTCTCAAGACATCGTTCAACTTGCTGAAATACTTTAACAAGTTGGATACTTTGGGTATTTTTTAAAAAAAATCACCAAAATCATTCAGTGTTATGAACCAAGACAATTCAGAGCTTCTATCTGTATTAAAAAAAAAGTAAACAAAGTCTGCAATTTTCAGCTTTTCTTCATTCCTTAAAATGTAAGCAACCAAGTAGACAATGCTGATTTTAAGTAAATGACCTGTATCTTCGTCTTATTGCAAATTATCTGAAAATGGAATTTTTTCTTTAATCTTCTTTTTTGTTGTCTTCATGTTGTTTACGGGCATATACTTCTGCTTCCCTCGACAATTTCTTTTAAAAAATGTCGCTCTTTTTCTTTATTAAGAGTGAAGGCCTATGTGTTCTTTTTCCAAACTAAAAATTTTTTTTCCTGAAATCGACTTAAAAACTCATGTTTCGAAACAATTTGTTGAAATTTTGAAAAAAAAATCTCCGTCTGTGCGTATGTATGGACATATGTGACCAATTTTGTGCACGTAACTCCTTCAAAACGACAAATAGAAAGTACCTTAAATTGTGCATTGACATATATTTTATGCCAATTGTTTAAGCCTTTTTTGAGATATTAATTTCTTTTTAAAAATGAAGAAATGGCAGTAGCGTCCATTCTAAATGACTTGTTTGTCTCTGAGGAGCCGTTTTTTGTATTTTTTTGGAAAAATTTTTTTAATTTATATTCGGAGGGCTCCTTAAACGATGCATTGACAAATTTTTTATGAAAAACGATTAAATCTTCTTAGAGATCTTATATTTTTTTTTCTAAAATTAAAGAAATGACTGAAACGTTCATTCTAGTGAGCCAAAGTCAATACATTCGCCATGAACGGATTCCTCTCTCATTCAGAGACGAATAATTTTTGTACATAAATTGTTTGCTTTTGAGGAGCTAATTTGGAGTAAGCAAGGTTTATTTTTTTTTTTAAATGGAAACCCCCCCCCCCCCACACCAAACATTTTATCTTTTTGTTTTTCTTTCCGTGCTAAATTGGGAGACCTGTGCGAATGTACCATTCCAACATAACAATTTATTATCTTTTGCATCCTGGCACAAAACAACTAGGCATATTTCTACTTAATTTATCAACGAACTTGAAAAGTTAGTTATTGAATTCTATATTTCCGTCTGTCCGCGCTTTTTTTAAGGTTCGAGTCATATGATAAGTGAAATTAATGTGTCTTTTTATCGCTGAAGACGAGTATCACATACAAATTTCTGTGGGACCAATAGTTCCCCAAAATGCGATATATACTATATATCGAAAATGGGGATTTGCAGCAAAATGTAACCAAAAAGTTTAATAGTACACATAAAATCAATAAATTTTGGTATTGACAAGTGGTCAATTTTCCGACGGATACTATCGAAAAAAATCATAATTATCGATAATCGATATTCACTATCTCTACTGAGAGGTGATACTGAAGCGATTTATGTATATCCATATAGTAGGCTATATAATAAATATCAATTTGAAAAAATTTTCAAAATTGGAGCACTCGTTCCGGAGATTAAACTTTTTAAGTTCGATTTGGTAATGATAGCTTGCTCATTCTCATCTGGTTTTTTTTTTGTTGTTTTTTTTGTGATTGCCTCAGAAACTTAATAACAATTCAGTCATTCCTGCTGCTTTGGACTTCATAATTTAATTAAAATAATAACAGCAGAAACTATATTAAAACTTAATTTGGAAGAACCCGTTCTCTTACTTAATTAAAATCAAGTTAGAAGAGGGGAAAACGATCAGGAAAACAAGGATTAATAACATTAAATCTGTGAGGAATTCATCTCTAATGACTGCAGCGCTGTTAGTTCTAAGAAATTCCGCTTTCAAAGTGGGCGGAGCTCAATGGTGCCGCTCCTTACCGATTTCCCACGTTCATTTTAAAAAGAAGGAAAGTTATTTTAAGTTAAAAATTTCAGTTTTATTAGGTTTAATTGTTCTTCTTTAAATATCCAAAAAATGGTCAAATAAAATTATATATTAAGTGCTTTAAAATTTGATGCTGGTAAAGCTGTCGTTCGGGAGGAATGTGAGGGGGGGAGTGGAGTGCTCCTACTTTCTCTTTTACTATTATGCCTAGCTCACACCCGTGACGTAACGCTCACCTTTGTTCACTCAACAAGTTCGTTGTTTGCATTTGCCGATGCAAGTTGGTGTGTTACCCCACAGAGCAAGGGTTACTCTGGGATACTCATAAAATTGGGAGAAAACACCATCTCCTGGTGCTCTAAGAAGCAGCGTCTCGTGGCCTTAAGCAGCTGTGAAGCCGAAATCATAGCTATATCCGAGTGTGTGAAATCATTTCGGTGGTTATGGGATTTAATCACCCAAATAGGGCAGGGGGATCTCTTACCCAATAACTATATACACTGATTCAACTTCTGCCATCACATGTCTGAGTGCATTGGAATCGAAAAGTAGAACGAGGCACATTCTGAGATTGCATAATTACATCTAGCGCGAAATCAATCTCCAGAATGTGATCCTCACCTACTGCCCATCCTCAGACATGCCAGCAGACGTGTTTGCGAAACCTTTACCTTCCCCCGCTTTGTATAAAATTTGGAATCGATTGTCTTTAACTAAGCGGGATGATAAACGCTAGTTAGACTAATTTTTGGAAGTAAACCAATGTACATGCATCGCCGTCCCTTCTTTTCGTTTTAACTGTAAGTTTGTAATTTGAAGTTGTTTAGGCGGGATGAGAGGGGTTCTTAATGCTGAATGTATTTTTTTTTCTTTTGATGCATACGTCAACTTCACGTTTTCTTTTGCTCTTAACCAGAATAAAGGTTTCGGCATATATTTCTTTCTTTTTTGTGTTAGTAAATAAGTCATAGTACGTAACTAGTTTCATAAGGATATACATTAATTTATACACTGCTGAGCTCAATGTAAATTTTTTTTTGCAGGCATGCCGATGATTTTACAATTCACATTCATTAGTTTAAGTGTGCGCACACTACCAACACCACCTAGACAGAAGGCCTGCGCACAGAAACGTCACACATTGTTACATCACACAAAAGCGACTATTATTAATCGTATTTCTACCAATAATAATCCTTAAATTTGGCTATTTGATGATGATGTAACAATGAATGACATTTCTGTGCGCAGGCCATCTGCCTAGGTGGTGTTGACACTAGTCATATTTCACACTATCCCTATTTCACGCTATTCAATTATCTGCTTTTTTACTTAACACACATATATATATATACATGTTTCTTAAGTTTTGTTTTAGGTTCAGTCAATAAAGTGCTTCCCAACACCTCTATGCTCACGGACACATTTATTTATCCTGCACTCGAGTAAAATTACAGGGGGATTTGTACGGGAAATCTTATTTTTTGCAATGCATTAATGATTATTTTTCTGATGGTGAATATGGAGTGGATGTCTGGTATTGAAGCTAATAATGTTTTATGTTGAATTCTTTTTTACATATATATTCAATTTAGTTATAAACCGATGTCTAGGTTTCTTGTATACATATAAATTGATTGTTGCAATTTATATTTTTACTAGCTGAAAACCCGTCGTCGCCCGGGAATTTACTTGGCAAAGGAATAACTTGAAGGTACGTTTAGATCGTATTTATGTGACACAGGGGCGACTGTTAGTGTAAGGCGATAGCTAAACTGAAAAAGAGATAATCATAAGAGATCATTGATGAGTAGGTATCGATGTGCAAAAAAAAAAACGAAGGGGAGACTAGGTGTCACGTGTCAATCAGCATCGAACCAAGATCGTGACGTGCTCGCACCTCCGTGATGAGCGACGACATCAGGAGGTGATCTCGGACAATCCGAGAAAGGATGGAGAAAGAACGAGATCGAGAGACCAAAGGAAAAACTCGTGTCGGAAGGATGGAAAGAAAAAGCCTCCCGACGGCCGACGGTTGTTCACCGATAAGGATTCCATGATTAAGCGAAGTAACTCGCATGGGCGAGGTTGGTTGGTTGGTTGGAATTTTAGGGCGTCGGCCGCTATGGCCATTTTGCGCCCGACAGAAAGTTTAAAAACCCACAGTTTATGGGCCCAAAGTTTTAAAAAATCAGATGAAAAAAATTTATAAAAACTGAATGATAAAGATGGAAAAACAATAATCATTATGACTATGAGATTTTAAAATCTATTCATATAATAAAAATGTAGATCCGTCGTGTCTGTACATTGAAAATAATTGCCTAAAGCTGATTACGGGTGATGTAGGAAGTGTAACAGAATACAATAACACCATTTAAAATTTTTTGTCTGTCTGTTTATCTGTTTGAACACGCTAATCTCCAAAACTACTTGACGAAACTTCATAGGGTTTTTACAGATAACTAGAGCAGCATGAAGCAACAAATAGGCTTTATTTCATCAAAATCGGCTCATGGAAAAAATAGATATCTTAATTTAAAGTTTTAGGAGTGTACTCAGCCACAGCCTACAAAGAAAGCCTGCCTAATAGCTCACTGCTCTATTGTTGTAATGATGCGAAATTTTGAACAATAATCTTCTCGCTTTGCCACCTGTTAACGCTGATACTGATCTCTCAACTTTGCTGTGGATAGTTGTTTACTATCTTATGCGGATTCCAAAAAGATATTTTGCCACATTATCATATTGTATTACAGTCTTTATTGACCGCCGGTTTACAGATAAAAATTTCCGTCCCACGACATCCTTATAACGACCCACTGTAACTTTTATTGATACAGTCGAACTTCCTTATATCGAAATCATTGGCCACTCTCCAAACCATTTGTTATATGGAAAATTTGTTATAAAGAAATATGGTTAATATTCAAGATTTACATGTTTATCTAGGTTAGGACCAAAGTAAAAATACTTTATAGATGAAAAAGTCATTATAAGTAAAACTAGCGCACCTCTGATCTCATTTAACTTAACAGTGATCTGGTTGCTCTGCTTCAAAATATGCTACATCAAGTGAATCCATATATTCAGAGTTTTAAAGCTGCACTAGAGTCTGAAGTTACAGCTTTTCTGGTTGATCAGGAATGCCAGCGTCGTGATATACTATTACGCACTCGAAACGATCGTCTTCAGCGTAATTATGAGACACATCAGTCATACGAATCCCTGCAATACAATACCCCTTAATTTTTTCCGTAGAGAAGATGTGTATAATTTTAGATTGTATTGTGACGTTCAGGTTAGGCAGAAGTCACGTTTGTTAGTTTAAGTGGGAGTGGGTGTGCTCATAATTAGTTTGTTTGTCATTCTATTTATTTTAGTTACTGTTGTATTTATATTAAGGCTGTGTCGTTGTTTGAGTGTGATTGTTCAGGGGTTTAATTAATTTGTCTGTATTGTCGAGTTGAGGGGTTAAGGCAACACCACCTAGACAGAAGGCCGGCGCACAGAAATGTCATACATTGTTACATCATCATTAAACGGCCAAATTTAGGGCTTATTATTGGTAGAAATGCGATTAACAATAGCCGCTTCAGTGTGATGTAACAATGTATGACGTTTCTGTGCGCAGGCCTTCTGTCTAGGTGGTGTTGGTTAAGGCCGTGAGCGATCGACAATGGTCCTCTGTTAGGACTAAATTGTTGGGATGCCTTCCCGGAATATAGCTCAGTTTCCAGCGAAACGATGAGCGTGTTAACGCTTTTGTTAAAAAATAAAAAAATTCACTTTTATATTTTTTTTTCCTTTTCTTTCTCTTCTTCTCTAATACTCATTGAGTAAGGGAGCATTTGGAATATAAAAAAAATATATATTCCATAGCATAATGACTCGACAAGAAACCGTTCTTTTGATCTGTAAAACTGAACGTTCAAATATACCATCTCAAGAAGCCACCCCGATATTGTGAAGAAATTTAATGAGCGTTCCAAAAGAAGTAATACGACAGCATTTTCGTGGCAGCTGGACGACATTGCCTAAGTATTTTCTTTCAAATGCTCTCTTGACATTATTTTCTTTCACATAATTAACCATGTTCAATGTACCTTTTCATTTTGATGCACGACATATGGCTATGTCGGAGTGAAGTAGATTGAGAAACGAAAACGCCAGTGGAACATCGAATGATGAGCTGTGTGAACCAGTTAAGGAAAGTTTTCCACGCCAAACGGAGTAGCAACCATGGAGCAGATCTTTGGGAGAATAACTAGCGTGGCTACATGCGAAAATTTGGTGAGTTCGTCCCAATTTATTTGCTAAACTTAAATTGCGAAACTGAATCACAAGGAGCTTAATATGTGTGCCAATGTCGCAAGAATCTCGAATTCCAAATGAGTATCAATGGAGGACCCACCTGTACTGAACTGAATGTGTTCGCAGTAACGGAACTCTGAGCGCACGGCAAACCGATGAAATAGATTATTTGCCAAATGATAAAAAAAATTTTTTTAAAGCACTTTGTTAACTAGACATTGATTAAACTTATGGTTGGGGGCGTATGATATATTTAGTTTTAGCTGACTAGCGAACCTGGCAGATGCGCTCACTATGCTCAATATGGATCGCCTAATGATCGAAACTGCCAGTGGGTAACCATATCTCATTCATGATTGCCCAAGAGGGGTCATCTTTAGTTTGCGATAATAAAGGAGTGACGTAGCACTATCGAGTGCTAAATTTTTGGAATCTTTGTTTCGGGTCATGAATGTACAGAGTAAACCCAAAATCGCTAGCAGTGTAAATATCATTACACCCAAACAGACAGTAGTTAATTGTTAATAAATCTAATGAGCCAAGGTGCCGGTTTTGCCGAGTTAAGTCGCTCGGTTTGATCAAAAATATGTTGACCTATTTTGTTTAGTAGCATGGAAATTTCATGGGCCCATTAGTAATAGCGATTTTTAGCCTATATAAGAGGAATGTGGGATGTGTTTGATGTATGATTATTTTAATTACTTACTTTTCAAACCCGCTTATCCGTTAGGGTCGCGGGGGCAGCAGCCCTATGGAGGATCTCCAGCGATCACGATCTTCCGCCATCAAGCGCATGTCCTCCCTGGTAATATCCAAGCGACTCGAACCCAGATTCTCCATGTAGTCTAGCCACCTGGTTCTGGGCCGACCCCTTGGTCTCTTACCCACCGGCTTGGAAAATAACACCTGCCTAGGAAGACTAATTTGCGGCATCCGTATCACGTGGCCATACCAGCGCAACTGAGATCTCTCAATGCGGAGAAGTAGCGGGTCAACACTTAAAGAATCCCTTATTGTGCTGCTATACACTCTATCTAATAGGGTAACACCAGCCACACATCTCAGAAATCTCATTTCGGCCGCTTGTACCCGCGATCGCACTCTTTCGGTCATTACCCAAGCCTCATGGCCATAGGTGAGAATGGGGACAAAGATAGATTTGAAAACGGAGAGCTTGACTTTGTTACCCAGCTCGCGTTTCGTTACCACGGATCGCCACAGTTCACTTCTGACACAGCTTGCTGCACCGATCCGAGCATCCAATTCCTTCTCCTGCCGTCCATCACTCGTGAATGCAATCCCGAGATACTTGAATTTCTCCACCTGTCTCAATGAGGCTCCCCTAACATGGAGAGCGCACTGAGCAGGCTGTCTTGAAAGGACCAGAACCTCGGTTTTAGCCACACTGATCTTCATCCCAGCTTCTTCACATTTGGCTGCAAACCGTATAAGTGCATGCTGAAGGTTCGTGCGAGAAGACCCAAGGAGGACAAGGTCGTCAGCAAAGAGCAACCTCTCCACCAGGCAGTCGCCCACACAAACACGCTCATCGCCTCGGCTGCCCCTGTCTATCCAGTCCATAAAGATAATGAACAAGAGGGGCGACAGTACGCACCCTTGGCGGAGTACAACACCCACAGTGAACGGTCTTGACTTAATGCCATTTATCCGGACACACATCTCAGACCTTTCGTACAGAGACATGATAGCAAACAGTAATCGCCCATCCAATCCATACTCTTGCAACACTTACCAGAGCTTCTCCCGAGGAACTCTGTCATATGCTTTTTCGAGGTCCACAAAGCAAGCGTGGACCTCTTTTGCATACTCCCAGGATTTCTCAAAGATTTGCCTTAGAGCAAAAATGTGATCCGTCGTGCTTCGGCCAGTTCTGAAACCACACTGCTCCCCCGACAGTTTGGAGTCGACTATTTCCCGACTTCTCTTCTCCAGACACTTAGCGTACACTTTCCAAGGAATGCTGAGCAAAGAGATGCCTCGATAGTTGTTGCATTCTCTCTGATCTCCCCTTTTGAAGATAGGGATCACAATTCCTGTCTGCCATTGCTTAGGGACCTGTCCAGATATCCAAGCAACCTCACACACTCGAGTCAGCCACCATCCTAATTTAAGGCCTTTAACAACTCGGACCGGATTTCATCATCACCTGCAGCTTTGCCAGTCTTCAGGGACTTAATTGCCCATCTGACTTCTGTGTCAGTGATACTACCGTGACTATTCTCCGCTCCAAGGTGCACCTCGTATGCCTCAGTTGTTGTCGTCACCGGATTAAGAAGAGATGCAAAGTATTCCATCCACCTATGCAATACACTCTCCTCCGTTTTCAGAGGCCTCCCATCTGAAGTCTTAATAGTTTGTGATGAAAGAGACTTCTTTCCACGGAGGCGGCGCACGGTTTGCCAGAACACCTTGTTTGCCGAACCATAGTCTGCCTCCAATTTCTCCCCGAACTTCTCCCAGGCCTTGGCTTTAGCTGTTGATACTGTCTTTGCTGCTGCTTTTCGCGCCTCAGTTTACCGCACTCGACACGAAGTTGACTTATTTGCAAGCCATAGCAAATAGGCTTCCTTCTTTGCCTTGACAGCTTCTTGGACTTCACCGTTCCACCCCGCAGTCCTTTTCTCACCGCCTTGGGCCACACTCAGCCGCTTACGACCACAGCACAATGCAGCCGAAGTAATCACAGCAGTTTTAAACAACTGCCACTCCTCTTCAACAGTACCACGATCATTGGGTAGTTCTTTGAAACTTGAAGATATGTTATCTGCAAAGGTCTTCCTCACAGCTCTATCCTCCAATGCCTCCCATTTGATGCGCCAAGTTTGTCTGAACCTAGTATTTCGCTTGGTTGGCATGGATTCAGAGAACCGCAAAGTGCAGAACACAAGGTGGTGATCAGTTGATAGTTCTGCCCCTCTTCTCACACGAGTATCCAACACGGATCGGAATAAGTCGGCTGAAACAATTACAAAATAAATCAGTGACTTCTGGTCCATTGCATCCCTGTACCAGGTATACTTATGGACATCCCTGTGCTGGAAGGTGTTTGTGATGGAAAGTCCATTGTTGCAACAGAGATCCAACAAGCACCTCCCATTCGCATTTAAATCGGGTCACCATTCCTCCCAATCACGCCTCTCCACGTTTGGTCATCAGCCCCTACGTGTGCATTGAAGTCGTCCATCAGGATGACAGAATCTGCACTCTCTCTCCTGCTAAGAGCAGCATCAACTTCATCTAGAAAAAGTGGGTACTCTGTGACTGCATTCGGAGCATATGCAACGAATAGAGAGAGAGACCGTTTCCGTATCTGAAGCCTCAAGACACACAGTCTTCCGCCTAACGGGGTCCAATCTGCAACATAATCTGCCAGCCGGGGACTTGTGAGTATCCCCACTCCCGCCTGGGCAGTCATGTTAGGGTCGACACCAGAGTAGAAAAGCTTCCACCCTCCTTCTAAGTCCACAGTTCCAGAACCCGGACGTTTCGTAGAGGTAATACCTATGATATCCAGTCGATACCGTTTTGCTTCCTCCACTAACTCTGATTCCTTTCCTGTCATGGAGAATACGTTCCAAGTGCCAATTGACAGCATCCGATCCCGTTTTCGCTTTATCCGTTTCTCCTCCTGGGTAAAGGCATGCGCTGCCCCCGACCGTTTCCCCAAGCGCATAGCGAGTGCACTGGTGGGGCTTCTCGGAGGCATTGCTCCGAGATAACAGCCGGGAGACTGTCGACTATTTTTCGAACGAGAGCCTCTGTCTAACTCCCGAACGCGGGTGACTTTAACCTGCGCCACACCCGATGCAGTATGAATTCTCTCATTCGTCGACATCATGAGATATATATTTGTTTGGATACTCTTCGTCTCACTTCTCAACCATGACCTTTCTGGTAAGGGTGACCCTAAAGTAGCCGTGCTACAACCAGCATAGCTCACAGAATCCCTGAAGCACCCAAACCCCTGACCCACGGTAAGGGGCCATCCACTCAGGTAAATAAATAAATAAATGATTATTAACGTAAATAAATTATAGGTACCTAATCACAGTGGTAGTAGGTTTTATTCCAATTATCGGTCCCGAACCCATAGCGCTCACCCACTTCGAACATAGGACAATAAGTCCGACGACTATATGATTAACATAGTAGGGGTGGGGAGGCTACAGTATCAAGTCAAGCCTAGCACAAAACGAAACATAAACATAAAATATCGTCACAACAATTTCATGCTTACCTGCTGCAAATAGGACGAAATCGTTTTGTTTACTTGCAAAGATTCCGTGGACTGTTTAGCCAGTTTATCGTCGATGTGTACGCCAAAATCGATACCGAACCCTTAGTTTACATACGCACCAATTAGTGATGATTAGTGACCCTTCCGTCCAGTTTTAAAGGCGGCCCACGCTATATGCACGAGAGTACGCAAGACGCTGTCTGTTATGTCCGAAAATACGGAAGCCTTGATCTTTTTATTACATTCACAACATATCCAAATTGGAACGAAATCACTCAAGATGTTTTTGCAGGACAAGCGTCGAATGATCGACTTTATATTGAAGTTGTTGATCAACGTGATCACAGAAAAGCGTTTTTGGGTCAGCTTTGTGCTTAATGTACAACGCTGAGAGGCAAAAGCGTGGCCTACCTCACGCACATATCCTCCTGTGACTAGAAGAAAAAAATACGTCCCAACGATGTCGATAAGCTGATAAGTGCTGAACTCCCGGACCGTAACACAGATCCAACACTGACATCGTAAAAAAACACATTGCTCACGTCTTTGCAGAGCATCAAGCAGAAACTCTTCTTGTATGCAGGACGGGCGGTTTTCTGAAAAATATCCAAGAGCACTGGTAGAGCAAACGATAAGAGCAGAAGATGGATTACAGCAACAAAATGGTTTACAGCAAGAAATTGTTTTGGACAATAGATGGGTCGTATCCTATTGGCCGATATTATCTAAAACACTTCAAACTCATATTAACGTCGAAATGTGCAAAAGCGTTGAATATTTTTCAATGTACGTGAACAAGGGCAGTGACCAAGCCACATTTACGTTGAAAAATGAAAATGACGAAGTCACAAGGTTTCAATCTTGTCCGATACATAAGCTCTTCAGAAGCTGTATGGCGCATTTTTAGCTTCCCTATTCAGAAAAGATACCCGCTTGTGTTTCTTCTCGATGTTCACCTTGAAGGAGGACAACGAATATATTTTATCCATGAACATATTACAGATCGGTTAGAAAACCCCAGACAAACAAATTTTCTGGCATACTTCCGGCTTTGTAAAATCGATGATTTTGCGAGAAGTATGTTGAACGATGAAATACTATCATACTATACTTACGACAAGCAGCGAAGTTTCTTCAATCGTTTAAGGCGCGGCAGAACTGTAGATGTCGAGCACGGCATATTTAAAGAACACGTTATTGAAGAGTGTAGAGGGTTCATCCAAACAATGCGAAATGTTTCTACTTGCGCTTGCTTTTACATACAATGCGGAGACCCACTTCTTTTGCCGATCTACGAACGCTTAACAGGAGTCGAATATCCTTCTTATCGTTATGCATGCCGAGAGCGACACTTCTTGATGATGACTAGCACTGGGATGATGCACTGGCTGAATAATCGTTAGTGACCGTCCACATCGCTTGCGTCATTTGCTTGCAGTTTTGCTGATATTTTGTGCCCTTTCTGATGCTGCAGTTTTGTGGCATAAATTTCACGATAAGTTTGCGGAAGACTTTTACAGGAATATCGGACTAAATACTGAAGGCTAACTGAACGATAGTGCTCTTAATGAATGCTTGGATGCTATGCAAAATTTGGTCACGTCTATAGGAGGAAATCCTCTTCCCCTGTACGGCTTGCCAGCGCCATTAGTAGAAGGTGAACGCATCAACAGAGAGAACGCAGCGGAAATAAGTTATAATTCAGCAGAATTTGCGGGAAACTTTCAAAATGACGTTCAAAATCTAACGAAAGAACAGCGCACAGTATTTAGAGTGTCAACAATAATATGGAAGAAATTATGTCTCTGGATGCACCTGGTGGCACAGGAAAAAAATTCGTGAATAAAATCGCTTTGGCATAATTGCGAGCCCAAGGAAAAATTGCTCTTGCTGTGGCTTCGTCAAGAATAGCAGCCACTTTGTTAATCGGTGGTAAAACTTCTCATACGTGTTTAAAATCCTGATAGATTTGGATATCAGAAGTCATCCAGTATGTGACATCTCCAGGAATAGTGACAAAGCCTGGATGATATGCGTTTGCTGCTTAATAATATGGGAGGGGTGCACTATGGCTAATTGAAAAGCACTAGAGACAGTTATAGAACGCTAATTGAACGTACAAAGATATGCGACAAAATGATCAACCCATGGGTGATGTTATAATCCTTTTTTGTGGTGATTTTAGGCCGTCATTACCAGTTGTACCACGGGGAACATGGGCAGATGAGATAAGAGCATGCTTGAAGAGGTTAGGTTTGCTTGTTGACACATCACGTGGTTGTATTTAACAGTGGACATGTGGGCGCAAATAGGATTCAACACAAATTCACAGGAGTTTTCTGATTTATTGTTTAAAATTGGCTATGGCACATATCAGGAAAACATGGTCAAATCGTTTTGCCTGGTAATTTCTGCTGTACAGTTTTTTCACTTCAAAATCTCATTTCTTACGTTTATGGTGATCAAATGGAAACAACAACTCATGAAATCTCTTGGCTTTGTGAAAGGGCTATATTGTCACTTCGAAACGATCAAGCTGCAAGAATTAACTCGGACATACTTACTTATGTTGAGGGAGAAAATTTAGAGTATATCTCTATTAAAAGGGTTATGGAGCAAGACGACTCTACCAATTATCCATGCGAATTTTTAAACTCGCTTAGCGCAACTGGCCTTCCATTACACAAAATTGATTTAAAAAACGGCGTCCCTATTATTCTGTTGCGAAATTTAAGCCCATCGAAATTCTGTAATGGTAGGAGGCTTAAAGTTACTTCTCTCCAACGTAACATCATAGAAGCGGGAATTTTGACGGGAAGTGGCACAGGCGAGCGATTTTTATACTCTGAATCGCGCTTATTAGGAGCTTTAGCATAAAAGCTACTTATAAGAACGTGCCCTTGGTCTGTTCTTTTATCAGGCCGTCCGCCGTTTGCACGATAACTTGAAAACGGATTAACTTTTTCAAATTCTGTTTTCAGAAATATAACCATGAAAGTCTTAGCTCGGCCGTATCAACTTTTTAGAATTTTTCGTGGACCCCTTCAAGTCGAATTCACGTGCTAAAACAATGAGTGTAAAGAATACAAAGATATAACAATCGATTTGTCAAAAAGGAATGTATTGTTACTTTCTGTTCATCTTTTAAGCATTACTGACATCGGCGCGCGCACGTGAATTCGCTTTGTCGACGCACGATTGCACTTTTTAGTTTGGTTTTGATTTGTACACCGAGGTCGGAATTACGTGGGTGGGATTGAGAGAGGGCAACATATCTATGTGCTATTTACATACGTAAGGCGTGAAGTTCAGTATCCAGATTCCTCTAGGCAAGATCTCCATTACTAGAAGTTTAGTCTCAATTGTTACAGTGGGGTCGCATTTGCGGGGGTGGCAGTCACTTAGTCCTTAGAACTATGGCAACATTAGGCATGTGATATATCATACGTTCGGAAAATATGAGAAAGGAAAGAAGATATGAGTTTTTTTTTACATTTTCTAAATATTACGTTCGAGAAAGTCAATTTCTTGATTAAAAAAACTTCGAGAGAGGTAAAAAGTGCAAATAAAGTGATAAAAATAGTTGACCGCAG
>JAHWFO010039476.1:0-17255 GCA_023313115.1 Rhysida immarginata | reverse complement strand
TGTTTATAGATGGATTGAGAAGAACGCAGAGAAGTTATGATGCACAATATGAAAGGTGTATCGCAGGTTACCAACGTCCAGCACAGCATATGAAGATATGAAGAAGCTGAAAGAATCCTTAGAAAAGTAAACAATTATGATAGACGAAATATTATCGAATATTTGCGTGGAATATCATATAATTACTCCATGGGTTAATTCTATCATTTTGTAAGAAGAAAAAATAAGAAAAGTTATATTATGTAAAAAAATAATTATGTAATAAGAAAAAAATAAATAAAGTTATAATATAAATAAATATATTTATATTTTTAATATAATAATAATAAAAAAGTTATAATAAAATTTTGTAAACTCTGAAGTTTTAAACTATTTTGTCTAAATGACCGTAATAAAAACGGGATGGCAAAGTATAGTTTTTTTTAAGTTATTGTCGTCCACTTGGTTATCGTCCAGTTTTACCGTCGTGCATTTGGTTATCGTCCAGCTGATTATCGTCCACTTGACCAGCGTCTAGTTGAACTCGTCCAGTTGACAGGGCTAGTTGGAACATATTTTTTTGTTTTTCTCTTTGCCCATGTAACATTTATCTCCTTGCTGCCCATAAATCATTTTCAACATTTCCATCCTCTTCAACTTCTTGAGGTTCAGTAATTGGGACATTTTCTTTATCAAAGGTTTTCAGTTCTTCATTGATGCGATCAATGGCACAAGCACAACAACTTTTGCTTTTGAAATCTGATTTTTTAAACCTTGGGTCCAAAATCGTCGCAATACTGTATGCAAATTTTATTTTCCATATGGTGAAAATTTTTTAACTAAATTACTGAATGCACATGTGATTAATTAATCAAAATAATCGAATAAAAAAATCCGATATAGTCACGACTATATCGAGTTGGAATTATTCGACTCTTTTAGTTGACTAACGACCAAAATATCGCGATATTTATTGATATCGGAGGCTCTCTGGTCTATGTTAGTGTGTTAAAAACCATCGATGGTTATCACAATGGTGTATCGATACATCGCACATCACTAGTTGGAACTCGTCGATGTGACAGGGCTTGTGAATATCGTATAATGCTATAATAATCAATTCCGGAATCAGTTTAAGGTTGTAAATAGGCAGATAAAACAGACGACGAAATCTACCCTTTAGCAGTTCAAATGCGTTCTCAATAATGACACGCGTTGAACTCAGTGTTACATTAAAGTTTTTTTCGCATCTTGCCAAATTGTACGATATTCAAATAAATTGATATTCTCATTATAACCAATTGTAGATAGTAAAGTAAAAATAATTTTAAATGCTAGGTGACAGGGGGACGAATTTTTCAGTGATTTTCTATTGTAAAGATTTTTGCAAAAAAAAGAAAACTCACAAAAAAACATCCCTAATTTTGATTATACATAATCATCGAGAAAATTATAGCGCCTATCAAAATCCAACAAATTAAAGCATATAAATTTAAATAACAATTTTGACGCACATCAATTTTTGCTTCTTTTGATATATCGTCCGAATTTCTGTCATTGAAATGTCACTCAGTTAGTGGTTTCCGAACGCTTGGAGCACTTCGCAACCGATATGTTGAGGGCGGAACTCGGCTTCGGGAATGACATGTCGTCAAGAGCACATCGAAAGCAATATCCACAAGTATACGATTAGGAGCCTTTAGTTAAACTCCCCTTCATGTCCGTGTACATGCATGAACCAATAAAAATAATGAATATAGATGCGAATCGATCGAACTTTAAATTCTTTCAAATTATCGATTAGGCGAATGAAATTTCCTCTCTATGCCAACAATTTCTGCTTGGAAAACATGAAAAAAAAGAAATTTATTTTAAGATACAAAATTGCAACCTTAGTTTTTTTAAAATAAATGTATATGCACTGTTTTAGTTTTCCCTTTTGTTAAATTCCCTGGATTCCTTTAAAACTTCTAATTGAAAAACTTTCCATTTTGAACAATGAATATAAAAATTACGCTATTTTATGTGGAGTGCTTTCATGAGTTGCATTTAACGATTATTTATACGCAAAGTTGACGAACTTTAATGGCATTGAATATGCCCACCACATCTGATCATCTGTGTTGATCACTGCATTCTGAGTGATTCAAAATCAAACAAAAGGGACTGACTGTAGAGAAGTGAACCTTCCTTAAGAATAATTCATGGAATTTCTCATCAATAGCCCTTCATAATCACTTCCCACTGATAAATTATTTTACGGATTCAAGCTTCAAATCGAAAAAGAGAGTCTAACAAGAAATTATTGATGACGGCGACTAAATATTAATGAAACTTGTTTTCCGGATGAAATTTAATGCTCATCAACTTTCCCCGTGGCTGCCTTGGACGAATAAACGGGTAACTGCTTTCCAAATATAAACTTCTTTGGTTTTGTCAGTTCTAATCCGTTAGTTACGGGCGCTAGGCTTGGACGGGGGCCCGGGGTTCGCTTTCGTTCTGCCAGCGAATTTGTTCGCGGATGCGTTTGGCAACCTTCCATCCCTAGTCATCGCATTAATCCCTAAACCTCTCCCTTCCCATCTGTAAAATGTTTCGGGCTCGTCGCTAATTCACAACAGTTTAATCCTTTTAACACGGAACGCTCGAGGGAAACGAGTTATTTTTTAATCCACTTTAAATCACTGCCAATTTTCTCAAACGAAACTTGTATTCGCAACCTCTGTTGATCTCCTGGTAAATATGCCGATTACTTCCACACACTTTAAAGTTCTATGTCGGAGTCATTATATTAGAAAATTCTTACAACCAGACATGCATGCTTGGCATTTTTCCAGAATTAATTTTTTTTTTAATCTTTAATCGTAGATAATTTAGAGAGTGATACGTTTCAACTAGAACCAAGTGCAGCAAACAAGTGGTTACAATTAAGCGAAGTAAATTCGTCGAAGTTACAAAATACTGGGAGTACTTAAATGTAAGGTGAGTGGTGTTGACCGAGGTTATAAATGTAGCTCAATACCTATCATGACTAATTGTTGTAACAGGTTTTGCGTCCAGGATTTTGTGGAAAAATTGCGCGATCTGGATTCGAACCATGAGTATTCAGGTCGTTGCCTCTGCAAACTAGGCCACCAATAAACGGGGCTTGCACATTCACTACTTTGCACGTGTCTCGATGGCCCAGTTGGGAAAGGCGACTTACCACTAAAATTTTTAATCATTTTCTGAGTACCATTTAACAACCTTTTCCAATTCACTTTCAGCATTATTGTATAAAACGTGTCTAGAAAGCAGGAATTAGCAATATACTCCATAAAACACGAGGGATTATTCAGGGTTCAGGAATAAGACCTTTACTGTTCGCTGCCTCCACAGCATCTATCTTTTGCCACAATTTTAACTTAAACATATTAAGTTATGTTGATGATAACTGTTTATTTAAGACTTACGACCCGATTGATCAACATAAGTTAAAGACGCAACTCAATCAGGATATTACATATTTAGCTGATTGGTACCTTACTCTCAATAGAGAAAAGACAAATATTTTAATATGTGCAAAACATGAGATTCAAAAAGCTTCAATGAAGATTTTAGGCATCACTATTGATACCCAATTGCGTTTTAATGACATGGTGGACCAATTGATTACTTCCTTGCACCGTAAAAGTTATTTAATAAAACGCCTTAGATCCTTTTCTTCAGCTCTCCAGTTGCGTCAATTAATAGCTGCATCCATTGTACCTAGTTTAGCCTACAGTGTTGTTTTCTGGTCCTCCACTATATCAATGAATATTAAACGTTTAACTACGGCCTACAACCGCAATATTAGGATCGCTTTCAAATTGGGAAAAATTGAATATGTCACGAAGACGTGCTCTAGTTTTCGTTTACCTACGCTTACTACCATTTATTGTCTAGCACTAACATCTGAATTGGCGAATGCGGTCCGTAGCGATAAGCATCCGGCATCTTTTGTAAGAGAGTGGCTCTGTATGGGAAGCAAATACCGCAAAACTCGGTTGTTTTTATTTGAGGTCCCTTATCGGATTTCAATCTTCGCCTCAAAACACTTTCCATTTAGTGCCATAGCATTATGGAATAAACTTCCTTTCAACTTGCGTAATAAGATATAGCAGTGTACCTCGTTTTCATGTACTAATTCTTGTGTCCATCTTTATAGATCGTTAAACGAACATTTTATAACTACGCAGAATTAATTTATCGGCTGGCTACCGAGTACCTTGATCAGTTCCCTTTGACCCTGGCTGGCTGACGGTCAGCCTTCGTTAAATTTTTATAAGTTTTATTGTTTTCATCGACTGCCTCCTTTTTTAATATGACCTAGGATTCACCTTACTTACTCCTTAGAAGTGCTAACATTTAATAAATAAATAAATAAATAAATAAATAAATAAATAAATAAAAATAAGACCCCAATACCGGAAACATTGAAGGAATCAGGCTGTTCGAAAGAAACTACTTTCACGAACTCCTGAGTGTTGTTTCATTTCGGAAAAAAAATCCAAAGGCACAAAGATCAATAATAAAAATTAAGCCAAAACTGTGGAATGGAACAATCAAAAAGGGGACATCTGTAATCCGTGTATCTAGGTTAATTGGGAAAAGCTTCAAACAAAAATGGTCGCACAGGAAAAAACACTGGCAGCACACAAGCACACCATGAAATTGCCATATGGGCAACTGAATTTGACAAAATTTCTGTAAACTCACCGGACGCTTCATTGATGGATTTCTGCCCTTTCGGACTCTTAAGATGGGCCCTTGGAAGTAGTGACCACGTACCTTGGACGAACTGTGGAAAATTTGGAAAAGAAGAAGTGTCACGAAATTCTAATACCATCGTGAATTCCGGTGACATAGACACTCGCTTTCGCTCTCGAATATTTTATAATGATCCAGAGGTTAAAACAATGATCCAATGAAAAAAATGATATTTTTAAATAACAGTTTCAGAACAAGAAAGTGTTTTCGAAAATACCTGGAAATATATTTAAATAAATAAATTACGCGTCTGCATTTATTAAATTGCATATTGTAAAAGAATATCATAAACTGTGATAAAGTTTCTCCAAAAAAAAAAATAAAATCATATACTTATCGGCATTTTCTATCCCCCACCCCGATTTTCTTGAACGTAGTATTTAGAAAATGTAAAAGAGCTCTATCTTGTTTCGTTTCTCATCATTTCCGTTCGAAATTGTTGGCATCCAAGCCCGTATGTTTGCATCACTATGTCTGCATCACTATGTTCCATATGTTGGCATAGTTCTAAAGACCAAGTGATTGCCATTGCCACAATTCCGACACCATTGGGACAATTTGGCCCAAACTTCATAATAATGTAGTTCGTTGCCTAGAGGAATCTGCATACCGAATTTCACTCTTTTACATACCTAAATTCACGTAGATCTTTTGGTCGGCTCTAATTCCAACTCCCGTTACTCCGACCCCAGTGGGCCAATCGATACCAAATTTAATAGTGAAGGAGGTCATGCCCATGGTAAACTGCCTTCTGAATTTCAACTTTCTACGTGAAAAGATGTAGAAAATATTAAGGAGACAGACGGACATTGTGAAACCAATAAGTGCTACATTTTCCCGCTACTTAATAATTTAAATATACGAAGGGCGTACAAGTCAAAGCGGGACTTTTACGTTTATAAAATTGAAGAATAAATTTTAAGGAGTGGACACAACATTTATTATTCAACATACTCCCCTGCTACATTTATACACTTATCCTAATGTTAACTAATGCCTGGAAAGCGTCCGCATAAAAAGATTTTCTAGTATGTCTGAACCATCATATGACATCTTGTTTCTATTCGTCATCATTACTGAAATATTGACTGCCGATATTTCACTTATAGTGCCCGGCATAGGAATAAAACTCGTTCAACCAATCAGAAACGGACTGGAAACGAGGTATTACTTATACCTGGCATCAGTAGTTAGTAATGCCCTGATACTTGTCAGTTTCTGATTGGTTGAACGAGTTTTATTCATTTACACATGCGCCAGTTTCCTTTTTCTTTCGTGCCGGGCACTAAAGTGTTCCAAAAAACGAGGACGAGATATAAGGAGAATATGGCATCTCCTAGCCTAATTGCTGTAAAGTGCACTGTTCGATTTGACCGCCTCTCGTACTATGGTGTTCCGAGTTATGTGCATATGCGCCTACGAAAAAAAACCGGCCGGGTCAAGGACGTCTTGTTTTTGCAGGACAACGCACGAGCTCATACTGAACATCGTACTAGGTGCACTTTAGGATGTTCTAGGATGGTTCAGACGTACTGACAAATCTTTTTATGCGGATACTTTCCAGGCATTAGTTAAATTGGGATAAGTGCATAAATGTAGCAGGTGTTGCATATGAAGAGCTTAGGCGCTACACCGGGCGAGTATTCGAGAAAAGAGGTAGGTGAGATAAGCGTTATCGGAGCAGTGGGGTTGTGCAGCCAATGCAAGACCAATTACCAAATCTAATTGAGCGCAATTAATCCGACTAGCCGAGAGTTCCAATAAAAATATTTATTGACACTGAGTTGTTGACAAGTTAGAATGTCAACTTCAAGATGATGGCGAGTGGTAGGTAAATTAATACTAAGTGAGATATTTCATACTTGTAGTTGATCAAATTAAGAGTTTACAATTAAGAGCCACTAATCCTCCGAAAACATCAACGAACTAATGTGGCCGACCAATCTTCACTGTAATCGATCAATCGCTAGGAGACCTAGAAGAAATCTCTAAACATGGCTCAGGTTGTTAACTAAAACAAAGTACATACGCAAACTCCGATTCCCACTTGATAACACTGCATTTTTCCGACGTAAATTGAAATAAAGTGTTCCATAATCTAGAAACCTTCTGGCGATGTACAATGGTCTGATTAACTCGTACGTCTACGATGTTTCCTGCCGGATCCATGGTTTAAGTTCGGAAGGTTTCTGATGTGATCGTAACAGCGCCTGGAAGATTACTACCTTTTCCAAAAAAATTTCACGCAGCAAAACGGTTGTTAACAAGTTATCTAAACGTTTTTAGGAAGCACGTACGTCTGTTCTTAACCGTGGCGTTTAATTGCTCACTAGCAGAGCAATGTCTTAAAATACAGTCATGTTAGAACAATCAAACCGGTCTGAATCAGGATTGCCAACTTACCGGTTTTTGGATGGAAATACTTATTGTTGGATATTGTTAAAATACAAGCTAAACAATGCACAAATGTAATAATTATTACACGGTTGGCAACGCTGGTCTGAAGCTGGAATATCATATTGTTGGACGTCCATCTGTTAACAAAGCAATACGTCGATTAGCAAGAATTTTTTTAATTTTTTTTAAAGGAATCTCGTAACTTGTAAACTTATGTTTTCAACTTAAACATTAAATTTTGCGCCTGTTACTTGAATGCGACAAAGTTTTACAATTCCGCTATGCCATTGATAGCGTGTCTTAAATTCCTGCTTAGCCGTGTTCTATGCGATTTGCGAAATGCAAATCATAAAACCCGGAGTTTGATGCTAAGCCGTTCTAGACCTTACTAAAGATAAAATAGGTCCAAAATACATCTTCTTGCAAGTGAAATAGGTCCGGCTAAAAGCATTAACCCGTGTCCAAAGATCCAGAGGGGCTAACAAGGCGATACAACTCGTCTTACTTTTCGGATCAGAAGGTTCCCAATTTTCAGGACCTGCGGACTCGAATAGGTCTTTGTTTACCCGGATCTATGGGCCAGCAGGTAAGTATAAAACCGAAACCATACTCGATCGGATCAATTGTTGCCTTCTTCTAGGATCTGCAAAAAATTATAAGACTGGCTTTCGTCTATGAACACGCTAAGGGGAATTTAATTCACATAATTTTCTGCTTGGGTTGACGATAAAAGGGACAAATCAGAACAACAGATCGTTTAAAGATGACAAAAAAAGGGGGGAGAGGTTGAAATATAAGCTACACAGGATATGTTGAAAAATAAATGCCGTATCCAATCCTTGAAATTTGTTCTTCTATTTTATAAACGCAAAATTCCCGGTTTGACTTGAACGGTCCTCGTATATTTCTGCAATCGATATTAATTTATCACTTCTTTTAATTCTGGGCACCTGAGGAGCAACTTTATAAAAAAGAAATTGATAATAGGACTGGCCTGCGAATAAAGAACCTTGCTTTATTGTATGTCCTAAAAAGACATGTTTATAGAAAATGCCTCGCTGTCCACCTTGGCTTTGTGCTTAAAGCGTCCCAAAGCATCACCTAACATGGTTCATGTCCAGATCTTGAAATCTTCTGCAGTAGTTTCGATATTTAATTATTATTTTGAAATATCTAAAAGCACTTTTAAAAAACTTCTGCATTCATTCATTTTCATTGAATTTCTAAAGTTTAATAACTGTGATGCATATTAATTTATTCCTGAATATGCATTCTGAAAATCATTGTTATTTAGAAATTTAAAATTCAACAATTTCTTAATCTTCTATAAAAAAAACAAATTTATCATTTCTTTACATTTTTGCTTTTTAAATTATATTTTACTTAAATAATATAGTAAGGAAGAAAAATTTACAAGTAATTTGTTCACAGAAAACCAGCACTTTCTCTTCATAAAACGGTTGAAGTCCCATTTCTGCCTCTGAGGACGCGTTTGTGCTTAACCACTAGGCGATCACTCTTGTCGGCGACACCGCCCGTTTCTCCCATAATGGTTATTCAACGCTGATTTACTAAAAGGTCTTCGCAACCCCAGCAGTGTTGAATGAGCGTGGGCGAAACAGAATTGCCCAAATGGAATGAAACGTCCAGCGGAGGGCGACACTTTCTCGCGGCTTGATGGATGGCAAGGACAACCCACTGGGGTGACCACAACAGATCAAGGGATGAGAGGAGAAAAAGAGAGAGAAAGAGTGAGCTTTTTCTTTCCCCTTTCTGTTTGCTTTCACTTCTTTTCCCAACGTCTCTTTTCACTTTTAGATTTAATCCATCACTTCCACATAATTCCTCTCTATCCATCAACAAACTGTACTTTTACTATTTCCAATCGGTTTTCAGCCTTTGTTTTCTCACTAAATGAACAACGCAATACATGGACCTTTTTGATTTTCCAACATTTCAGTTATATTATATTTTAATTATTTTTTTATGTATTGTTATCGAAACTTCTGGAAATTTTAAGCATACAAACGTTATAAACACCATAACCAGGAAAACTTTGCAAACTTATTGATAAGCATTTAAGACAAAAAGCATTATAAGTAAAAAGTAAAAAAAAAAAAGTAAAAAAAGAATATATTTGCCAAATAGTAAAATTTGGGTTTATTTGATAAAATTAAAAATTTTTTTGAATACATGATTCTTATGATACAAGAGTAGTTTCTATAATAAATTTTAGATAATTAATTATTCTGTATACATTTTTATCAGAATCCACTTTAATATAAATAGGCAGTCCTATGAATTGATGGTTAGTTCAAATTAGAGAATTAGAGAAAACTCATTACTCCATAGTGAAAATGACATGAAAAACTTGTCGCAGCATCATTCAAAATATCAGAATATTTCAGGGAATGTTCAAAGTTATGCAAATGTTCATAGTTTGGTAAATGCCTTCGAATGCAAGGTGTCCATGGCCAATTCACACTCTTTAGATCTATCAATTTGCGAATTGTGAGACAACTGGGGACATCGTTCCATAGTGAAGTTATTTTCTCTAACGATCTCGAAATAAATGAATTGTGTACTTCGGAGAATACTTTAATAATTTCAACAGAGTGCTTTAAGTTCGTAACAGAGAGAAAAAGAAGGGATGAATTCTTGTCAAAATTTATTATCATGAATGACATGAATTCACAATAGAAATTCTCAATAGAGAGAAAGTGTAATAAAGTGATAATAACAAACATAACTTTGGTAAAGTTCAGGTTCCTTCCAGTCTGTTTTTCTGGAACAGGTCGTTGAACTGATAGTCGAGCTAATAAGGATAATACAATAGAAACTCGATAAATCGAATCTGACGGAAAGAGCCAAATACTTCGATTAATAGAGATCTTCGATTTAAAGAGTTTAAATGAAATAAAATTTGAATTATAGAGGTTCGAATTAAATTATTTTCTTCTATTAGTGACAATCTATAATCGAGCAGTCAAATGTACATCTAATCGAGTGGAATGGAAGACGTGCTTTCTCTGAACTCACCCTACCTCAGGAAATACCTGAGGAAATACATTAGCTAGACAAGAAATCTAATTGCCTCCAGTGGTCATCTACAGTATGTGACAGGAAATGACCAGTTTCAATAAAGTTCTAGATAGATAAAAGTATGGACACTCCCGCCATTTCTGTGCAAAATTCCATCTACAGGAATGCCAAAAAGGTCAAATCTAGTTATTATGCAACAGCATTGCAAGAAACGGAAAAATTATAATTAATACTAATATAATAAAGTTATTATAAAATTTACTTGCATTCCTGTAGATGTCTCTATGGAGGAATTTTGCATAGAAATGGCGGAGTGTCCATACTTTTATCCATATATACAATGGCGGAGTGTCTTGTATATTTAAGTTGCATGGCTGATTCTTTCGACAGTTCGTTGATGAAAACTAATGCACCTCTAATATTCATTTTGGTCTTAAATGAAAGGTCTTAGTCTGTAGATTTGTCAAATTTAGTTTTCGTCTTCAATATTACTATTAATTAGCGCTTATTTACAATTGGAAATGCTTACGCTGGCAAACCAAACAATCCTCTCCACAATAGCGTCATAATCAACAGCTTTGCTACCATTGATGATCAAATCAACAACAATCACGTAAACAATTAACGACGGTAACAATAAACAACATTACAGGGAAAACAAGATGGAGATGGGTTGTTTACCGTGAAGTTTTGACGGGATCTCTCTAGTATATATTTAAATTCCAAGGGTGATTCTTTCAAAAATTCGTTGGTGACAACTACTGCATCTATAAACTTTATTTTGGTCTTAAATGAAAGGTCTTGGTCTGTAGAGTTGTCAAATTTAGTTTTGGTGTCCATAATTACTATTAATTAGCTCTAATTTACAACTCAAAATGCTTACGATGGATTATTTACCGTCAAATTTGACAGGATCTATCTAGTAGAACTTTAAGTTTCAGCGATTAGTATCGCCATCTGTCGAGAAACAAACAAACGTCTGAAGGAGAGTTAGAGTCACCAGCTCTTTTTCGCTGCTCATTGTTGTGGTTGCCATGCCTCTTAACGTGTCCTGTAGCGTTCCAGAATGCCTTAATTACGGAAAAAAATCACTCCTAGAATCAGTTGTGTCCGTCCCCAAGTCAGACGAACTTAGTGGATAGCCAAAATTAAGAGAGATGGTTGGGAAAAGTTTAAAGTGATCGAGGCAAGCGTTGTTTACTCTGCTCATTTTAAAGACCGTGATTTTCGCCCGCTTTTGCACTCCCACAAAAAATATTTGAAACCTGGAGCAGGTCCATCGTTATTTGATTGGATCCTTAAGAGACTGATAAAACGGTAATACATTTTAAAAACGCCAGTACAGCTCTGATCAGGGATTTCAGTAAGTTGTGCTGCTTTATAATGCAATTCTAAGACTGCATCAATGTGATGACAGTTTGTATTAGCCTAAAAATAAAGAAATAACACTTCCTTTATCAATAAAAAATATATATAATCTGAATATTCAAACAATTAATTTGTATTTTGACTAAATTTTATTTCATTGTACTAACAACTCGCTTGAATATTAAAGCATTTTTATTGGGCTTCAGAGGTTGTACATTTTAAATAGCATTTAACTTGCCCAGAAGGATATTCCCAGTAAGAATCTTGAATAGCTGAACAAGATGGCCTTACTCTAATTTTAGAGTAATCACAAAATTTCCCTTAATCCATCAATGTACAGCCTGTTTCCTAATTTAGTGAACACTTCATATCAAACAAAGGATAGGAAAAAAACTTTTTCAAACAACGCTTTTCCTGGAAAATTTATTTTGATTCATGCATTGCCACCGACTTTACGTAAGTGTACGAAATTTCAGCAAGATCGGATTAGTGGAAGGGGTTGAAATATTGATTACAAGATTTCATCCACCAAATTTGACCCAAGCATGGTGAAAGTTATATAAGCGTTGTAATAAAAAAACTTTCATTTATATCCATTCAAAAACAAGATATATTTGTTGCGTCAGTAAACAATACATCAAAGTATAAAAAAGCTCAAACAATGAACAAAACTGAAAACAACTTGTTTCCTATTTTAGTGGACAAAACATAAGCAAGCTTAAAGATGGGGGTGGCCTGGTTGTCTCGTCGGTTGGCTCGCTGATCGATGGAGTTAAGCAACTTCAGGCGCGGCCAACTACTGGCTGGGTGACAGCCAGTGGCTTGAGGACCACTGCTGGGTGGGACGGCTATTTGGGGCACAGCTGTTGGGGGACTTTAGTCTGACCCATTTGTTGAGTGACCAGTGCCAACACCACCTAGACAGAAGGCCTGCGCACAGAAATTGTATACATTGTTACATCATCGTCAAACGGCCAAAGTTACGGCTTATAATCGGTAGAAATACGATTAACAATAGCCGCATCTGTGTGATGTAACAATGTATGACGTTTCTGTGCGCAGGCCTTCTGTCTAGGTGGTGTTGCCATTGCTGGAAGTCCAGCAGCTGGTGATAGCCACTGGTTTGTTCGTCCGCCAGCAGCTTCGGAGGGAAACATCATGAACCCCCCGTGCTTCGGAGGGCACGTTAAGCCGTCGGTCCCGGCTGCTACAGTCAGCTCGTAGCAGTCGTTAGTTAATGGGATGGCGCAAAACTCCCTCGAAGGAGTATGTGCCGCAGATTATGTTCTGCGATAACCTACCCTCTGTACAAGATAAGCTTAAAGATATAGCTGTCATCAAACAAAAAAATGGCTGAAAGAAAAAAAAAAACTGCCTGAGCATGGATAGCGCCAAATTTCACCCCACAGAGAGTCTGGCCGGTCAATTCGTGATATAGCAAAGTTATTAGGTAAAACAAAGAGTGCCATTGGATTGTATTTGAAGAGAAAAAACCTCAAAACAACAACCAAAATGCCGTGGGCCGAAGCCGAAATTCAGTAAGCGTGACAGAATGCATATTATCAGAAAAGCTGCAAAGACTGGACACTTTGCTGCAAAGATTGCAACCGATCTACGAGAGTAGCCCAGAAAGTAATGCACCACAATTGTTTTCTTCAACAATTATTTATTGAACACAATGAAACTTCTACACACGAAAAAATGATGTTTCTTCTACACTCCCTATTTTCCCACATAATCTCCGTCCCGTTCTATGGTCTTCCTCCAGCGAGACACAAGGGCGTGTATGCCCTGTCAGTACCAGTCCTTGCTCTGTTCACGCAGCCATGTCTTCACTGTGCGAATCACCTCTTCGTCATCCTCAAAATGTCTTCCACGAATGGCATTCTTCAATGGCCCAAACAAGTGAAAGTCTGAAGGCGCTAGGTCAGGGCTGTAGGGTGGATGGGGTAACACTGTCCAACCCTGTTTCTGATGTGTTCTGACGTCCTCAAACAGGTGTGAGGGCGAGTGTTATCGTGTTGAAGTAAACAATCAGCTGGGTGTTATGGCGTCCAAGTCGCTGGAAGCGCTTCTTGAGTTTGGTTAATGGGTTCACATATGCCTCAGAATTAATGGTGCTGCCTCTTGGCATCACATCAATGAGCAAGACACCATCACAGTCCCAAAATACAGTGATCATGACTTTACCAGCAGAAGCAGTTGCTTTGAATTTTTTCTTCTGTGGAGAGTGCGGATGACGTCATTCCATCGATTGTCGTTTTGTTTCGGGCTCAAAATGAAAAGCAAAGATTCATGAAGCTGTCCCATATCTCAAGAATGTGCTTAAAAATGGGTTTACTCATGAAGGGTTTCAAAAGAAAGGCGTATGTTTCATCAGCTGTCACAATCCGGGACAAAAAGGCTTCCCCCTCAGCTTCAAAACGTTGCAGCAACTCAAAAGAAATGTTTTTTCTCAGAACTTTGTGTTCCTCCGTAAGACAGCGCGGAGCCCGTCGTGAACGCGTTTTTGTGTAATCAAGAGCACGAATGATTTCACCCACACTTCCTTTGCTGATTGACAGTTCCAGCGCCAACTGCCAAGTCGTTCTGCGTCGGTCCTGACGAATGAGCGCATCAGCACGCTGCATCTTGTCAGGTGTCACACCGAAGATGGCCGCCCCGACCGCGGCAAATCTTGGAGCTCCGCCGAACCGCTTTCTGATGGCCTCACCCTCTGTGCCCAGAGACTACCCGTACTTTTGTCGACTGTTGATGCTCCATAAACTGCACATAAACATGCTCGAGTTGTGAATGTTTCCAACACTTTCTTGCTCCGCAGTGAGAAATTCCATGATGACACGCTGCTTGTAACGTACATCACTTACAGACGCCATGTTGTTCCATTACTGCACGTACGCTATCTGTCGGAAGAAACGGAAACTTCGCGCGCGCACTCCGAAAACTTCAAAGAATGCATATCTCAAGTTTCGCATTCGTACCATTGTTGGGGACGGAGAAAAAAATTGTGATGCATTACTTTCTGAGCTACCCTCGTACAACTTCCAGTGAAACGAAAAGCTGTTTGGAAAGTCATGACATCATCTTCTGTTTTGCAATATATGAAGAAAAATTCTAAACCACCATTAACTGCCACACAAAACCAATTTTATACAGAGGGTTGATTCAGATAAAATCAGACGACTTTAAACGCCGCGTATGACCTTGACGGAATTTGCATGTGATTTGCATGACTCGTCCACTATTCATGGGGATTAGCTTTGTATACACTTGTATAAATGGGGACATTTCGTGCTGAAACATGGCTTCCAAAATCACAGCTTTTTGGGAAGGGTATATGTTTGGCCTTTCCGACGCTAACTTCAGTCTTTCGTGCATTGTGGAATTATGCAAACGAAATGGTATTGTGGTATCCAAAGCTACTGTGGGTCGAATAATCAAAAAGAACAAATTGCGACCTTCTAATGAACGTGGACGAGCAGAGAAGCAGACCAGAAACAAGCCCCAGCCAACACGCCCAGCTCAGGTGATGCGAGAAATCCAGTCTGAAGTGCTGAAAGAAAATCCCCCAACACAGAGAAGTCTAGCCCAAAGGAAAGGTATTTCACAGGCAACAGTCTCCAGAATAATTCATGACAATCTTGGGCTGGAGCGACGTCATAAAGCGCGCGGTCACACAACTGAGTGACTGAACACAACTGAACACTGCCAAATCATCTGTGGCTTACTACAGGAAGATGGAACAGGAGACGGGCATACGAGTTATTCCCTTCTCTCATGTGCCTGTAAAATCTCCTGACGCATCACGATGGATTTCTCTGGTTTTGGTCTCCTGAAACGACGGCTCGGAAGTCACCGACCAAGAACCGTTGATGGGCTATGGAAAGTGTGTCAGCAGGTGTGGAAGGAACTTTCCATGGAGTCCCTCAAACTCAGCCTACTTCAGAGGAAATTACGGTGCCGGGCGATAGTCCAACAACGTGGCTCTCACATCGAACACAACCGATGGTGGCGCCATGGTATTACACCATCGTAACAGAACTGCAAAGTCGTCTCATTTTAGCTGAATCAACCCTCCGTAATGAGCCAGACCACATGACTTGGGAAAATGAAGGACCACATGACTTGGGAATATATGAAGGGCCGCATGACTTGGGAAAATGAATAGATTGAAGTCTTGTTCACTGATGAAAAGAAATTCAATCTGGATGAGCCAGACGGGTTACATTCTTATTGGCATGATATTCGAAAGGACAAGAAAGTTTTTTCCTACGCGTGTGCAAGATGATGGGTCAGTTATGATTTGGGGCGGTTTAGGTTTCAATTGTACAACCACTATCATTCATTTCAGAGAGAATAAATTCTGCTTCCTATCAGGTACGTCTGCAAAAATTTGCATACCCATACGGACCAGATAGTTGTGGAAATAGTTGGATTCTACAACAAAACAATGCTCCATGTCACAGTTCCAAGGAATAAAAGCGTGGCTGGATGCCAAAGGTGTTCGTTGTATGCAATGGCCCCCCAGAAGTCTCTATCTAAATCCCATAGAGAATCTATGAGGTATTATAGTTCGCTCGGTATACCATGATGGCAAACAATTTGAAGACTTTGACTCTCTACGCAAAGCAATTACTGATGCTTGGTTTAAATTGGATCCTGAAGTCCTTCAGAAGCTCATTACTTCAATGAAAGACAGAGTATTTGAAGTTATCAAACAGAATGGAGGTCCAAGCCGCTTTTAAACAATTATTTACAGCAATGTATGTTTTGTCCACTAAAATAGGAAACAAGTAGTTTTCAGTTTTGTTCATTGTTTGAGCTTTTTTATAAAAAAAATATTGTATTGTTTTTTTAGTTTGATGAATTGTTTATTGATGCAACAAATATGTCTGCATTGTTTTTGAATGGATATAAATGAATGTTTGTTTGATATGAAGTGTCCACTAAATTAGGAAACAGATTGTGTACAGGGTGTCCGGGAATAAATGGTAAATATTCATACACGTGAGAGAACATGTATAAAGAAGCATTTTTATTCCTATGAACATGGTGTCGCAAGCCAATCCCCACAGAGATACAGGGGGGATTAAAGTATGTTGCGCTGCCTGATTGTTGGTGTCCCGCGAGCGACTAGGCAATGTGGTGCAGCCCACATCTGTCCAAGAGATGTCAATGTATGCTCGAATGGTTGCCCCTGTCAGGTCACTCCACAAACCTTTAATGCCTTAAATGTCACTGGAGGTCGTGGCACGCGTATTGATTTGCATACATTTACACAATCAGGACCATTTCACAAATAAGCTTACTACCTGAACCCTCACAAATGGGATCGTTGATGCAGTTATTAAGAGCCCGTGAGTACTGAGGTCTGTAGGCTCCAATGTGGGCTGCACCACATTGCTCAGTCGCTCGCGGGAAGCCAACAATCAGGCAGCGCAACATACTTTATCCCCCTGTATCTCTGTGGGGGTTGGCTTGCGACACCATGTTCATAGGAATAAAAATGCTTCTTTATACACGTTCTCTCACGTGTATGGATATTTACCATTTATTTCCGGACACCCTGTATAAAAAACAGCATGAATAGTCCATTAATATATGGTTGGAGATACGAGGCTCGTCCAGAAAGTAAGTTCCGTTCGGTAATAAAAACAAAACTACTACATATATATTCAAAA
>JAHWFO010039475.1:12250-34753 GCA_023313115.1 Rhysida immarginata | reverse complement strand
CCGACCCAGTTAAGTTGCTATTTCTAATTTGACCTATATCAGTGTCTGGTGTCAAGCAATTTAGTTAACTAGCTAATAAGTTAATTGTTTTCACTGACTTAGCGGTTTAAGCTATTTTTTTTATGTGAATTTAGTAATTACCGTTTTTGATCGTTTAGATATTAATTGTTGTATTTCATTTATTTAGCTTGTAAGCTTTGTATTTGGTTACTAGCTGAATTATAATTGTAAAGGCTTACGTTTGAGCCTTTGATGTAATTTACTTTTAGGCTAGTAATCCTTGAAGGTTCGAATTAAGTTTAAGGTTAAGCTTCTAGTTTTGGATTATTCGCACTGAGGTGCGGGTATAGGCTAACCTTTCCATATTTAACCTTGTTTGATATCTATGCTTATTTGTGAATAGAGGTGTTTGTTTTGGCTTAAAGGTACCCACTTGGTTCCTTCATAGTCACTTATTCTTTTACTTATAATTTTCCAATAAACTTTATCATTTATTATCTTAAACTGTGCGCTGTTACATGTTATTTATTTTCCACTGCGCTACTCCAAATTTTAGCCATAATTACATGTGACAAGGGGCATGGCCCTGTGGTCTCCGTGCATACCTAAATTACGGGTACGGTTTCGCATATATAGAATAGTGTTTACGGAAACCTGCCCTTGGTCGTAACATTCCCCTTTATTGGGTTAAAATATGCAATTATTCGTTAATGGGATAAGTGCTTTCATTTAATGTTAATTGGTGTGTTCTTTTTATTATAGTGTGATGAACATAATGAGAGTGTGTCATTTGAAGGCTTAAAAAGTTATTATTGGTAATTAACGGATAAGACTTTATCGGACTGGACATTGAATTATATGTTAAGGACTTTTTGTACCTTTTGTGAAATTGTGCTTGTTGCTAATTTCGATCTTGATTTATGTGATTAGTGTCTTAACCGGAAATGACAATGAACTTTAAAACTCCGTTGTTTGCAATGTTATATTTCCATTGCACGGATAATTGTATGGTCCAATAATTCTTAAACAATGAATGATGTATATTGAGTGTATTGACATTATACCTTTGACTTCTCTTTATGCTAATTTCCGATTTGATTTGGAATAATTTATTTAGCGGTTAAGCCTGTGCTAACTTTAAGTTTTTTTCGAGTTGATGTTTAAGTGCTTTGTTGTTGCCTTTCAATAAGAGGGCCATTTTTGTGTGGTGTAATTGAACACCAGTGCTTTTCGCTAGAAGCTAGCAATTTGTGTTACCCTTTATGCATGGAAATCGAATGTAGATGTTGATTATATGTTCTCACGAAGTCAAAGGGTTCCTTTCAGTTGTGATCTTTTGTATTTTATGCCAAACTCAGAAACTGCATATGAGTTGATGTTTCCTTAGAGTTTAATCCTTTTTTTTTATTCCTTTAGTTTGGGTTTTCATGTTATTTGTTAAACTTATTCTATATTATCCTACCACTGTTTACGTGTTATTTCAATTCCACTGCGTCAGCTACTTTTAGCCTGCACATACACGTTACACCTCGCTTCTTGCTTGGTTTCATAACGGAATAGTTGAATTTGACGTCGGAAAGCGCTGGTATGTAGCCCTCCTAATACTTGTCACTTTTCGGTGGCATAACTCAATGTTTTTACTTTTCGAATACGAACTATTTTAATGCCTGCCCTAAATACTTCACGTGATAGCTCACGTGAAATGAACGTGCTCGCAATAAATATGCTGATTATTACCATAGATACCTAGCAACCATTGACATGGACGATCAAATTGGGAAGATCCCTAACAACTCGTATTGAAGATAGACCCCGAAACCTTAAGCAAATTGGGAAGATCCGCCACCCAGAGCTGTCACGGCCGAAAGTGAGAGATGAGGCTAAACACCAGAGTAGCTGATTAATAATTCTTTCACACGCTGATCACCAAGTTCTGTTTAGGGGTTCCACGCTAGATGCTGAAGCACTCCAAGCGTTAGGGGCGAGTCGGCACGTTCGTTGCTGCTCCGCTGTCCGGCTTTAAGATCCACGGTTGCACTAGCAGAGTTGCCCTTGTCCTCTGTCCGATCCTCTCGTTTATTCCTGTGTCCCAAGGGGGGCTCCAAACCTTGCCACTCGAAATTCCTTCAGTCATATTCTGGTCTGACGGGGCTCGTAGCGAGATAATTGAGGCGCTGGCGAGAGTCTTTCATTTTCGAGTCCTTGGCACGAATAGAGAAGCACTACGAGATAAACTAATAAAGGGTGAATTAATGAAAGTTCTTGTTTTTTCACTTGCCTGTCGTTTGTGTCCGGCGAGCTGGCTATTACACGCCACGGGAACGATCCTATCTCCCACTGTTGAAGGCGCTCAATCTGCCTTCATGTAAGATACGGTAAAGGCACTCGCTTGGGCATCGGTTCGTCGATCGGCTTCTTTCGTAACGTTTCGTCTACTAGACCTAGTCGAAGCTCGCCCTTGAAGCACTCGATGTCTCGCTCCTTCGGATCGTTTTCTTCGATGGCATTTTTCCTTCCTCTGTTCGTTATGAAATCTAGCACCTCTCTGCTCTACCCCCCTTCGTCCCCGCTTTTTATTCACGTTTTTTATGAGCCAACCTTGCATACGGTCTTCCTTATCCAATGAACGGGCTGGCTCACTTTTCTCGATTCTTCCGTGTCTTCTATTGCTCTTTCTGGGTGGCGGGTAGTTGAATTTCTCTTTTTTCTTTTGCTTTCTCTGCTTCCTTCCTTCTCTCCCTTTTCCTTGCTGCAGAGTCGGATCGCCGATTTTTTTTTATCTTCTTTTCCTCTCGAATTCGACGATCTGACAGTGGAACTATTTTGAGGCACGGTTTTTAATTAATTATTCCTCAGGCCAAAATCGTTAAAAACAAAGTTGCCATTTAGTTAACCACTCCACGGCTCAATCAAGCCTAGAACCGTCATGGCTTTTGTTGGCTTCAATTTGGTGGCGCTGTTAACAATAGGATTCAGAATCTACCAACACCTCCTAGAAAGAAAGCCAAACAACTGAAACGTCCTACATTGTTACATCATCCTAATTCGACCATTGTTATCCGTATTTATACCAATATTAAGCCACAAATTTGTTCGACTTATGATGATGTCACGGAATATTAATTCGGTTAATATCTCCGATGACAAAGATGCTCGTTTTCGATCGAGAATAGTCTATAATTCCGGTCGAAAACGGAGGCGACGTCATCAGCGTCGATTCGAGCATCTTCTCGCAAGAGCCAATGAGAGAGGAGGAAGTCTGACGAGTGCGGGCTCGAGCAAAGAGACGAGAGAGATCGACAGAGAGAGTTTGGCGACGACCAAGAGAGAGCTAAGGAAACAAGAGCTCCCGACGAAGGCTGCTGGATGGCAGAGAGAATGCCATGCTTTCGGCAGGACCAGGGAGTGGAAACGAGCTCATGCCCCCACGACGGAGACGGCTTCGGAGCCAGCATTAGCTTCGTTGGTCCACGCCACGTCGTGCGGAGAAGCTAAGCGGGCGGAGGAAAAAGCTCAAGCTGCCACGACGAAGACGACTACGGAGCTGACAATTGCGCCGTCGGATAACGCCACGTCGTGCAAGGAAGCTAGACTGAGCAGGGAAACGAAACCTCAAGCTGCCACGTCAACGAAGGCGACTACGGAGCCGTCAACCGCTTCGTTGGAGAACGCCACGTCGTACGGAGCAGGCAAGCAGGCGGAGGTTTACGCCGACGCAAAACGTGGGAGGCGACGGAGTGAAAGGTGTCCGTCGACAGCGTTTTCATTTCTTCCCCGTGCCCCGAGAGCTTCAGTGGGCGACCGTTGCTACGCAACAGTAAGTGCGATTTTTATGGTGAGCTCTAAGGCCGCATTAATAAGAAAGGCTTTTAAAGAACTAAGTCGCCGGGAACTGCACAGGAACACAAAAGTGTGTGGCCTTTGGCCCTGTGGAATGCGGGCGTACCTGGTCAATGATTTTGGCTTTACCATAATTAGGTATAGCTAGTTTTGAGGTGCGCCGCATTAAGGAAAATAAAAGAGTAATTAAGCTGTTTAGGCTATTACCCGTTTCCTGTAAGTTTAACCTTTTCGTATTCCGTTACAAACGGGTATCTGTGATATTTGTCCTAGTTTTAGTTAGTTTGATTTTGGACTTCAAGGACGTTTAATTAACTCTGTTGCGACCTATATGAATTAATGAACTCATTCACTTATACTCAAAGTTGGAACTTTGAGGGCGAGTGCGCCGTTTTGTGCTTATGTAAGCTCTTAAGGTGGCTGTGAAATTTATGTGATTGATTACTGTAAATTTCTGTAACTGTTCAATTAATTTCATTTAGATGTAAGTTGTTTAAGCGTTTGTCTGGCATATTGTTTTCTATTTGCTTAAAACGAATAAGTTGGAGGCTGGTCGATTTTTAGGTGTTCTAGGGACCAACCCAGTCAATTTGCTATTTCTATTTTGACCTATATCAGTGTCGGGTGTTAAGCATTTTAATTAGCTAGTTAATAAGCTAATTGTTTTCATTGCTTTAGCGGTTTATGCTTTTACTTTTATGTGAATTTAGTAATTACAGTTTTTAGTCTTTTAGACATTAATTGCCGTAATCATTTATTTAGCTTGTAAGCTTTGGTTAGGTTACTAGCTGAATTATATTGTAAGGGCTTGTGTTTGAGCCTTTGATGTAATTTACTTTTAGGCTTGTGTGCCTTGAAGGTTTGATTTAAATTTAAGGTTAATCTTTTAGTTTGGGATTATTTCGCACTGAGGTGCAGGTAAAGTTAACCTATTCATGTTTATCTTGGACCGTTGTTCAATTGCATTTTTGTGATTAGTATTAATAATTATTTTTGCAAAAGGGAGCCCACTCGACTCCTCATTATCTTTTGCTACTTTTATTTGATTTACAATAAACTTTATAATTTATTTTACTCTATTTTGTGCGCTGTTGCATGTTATTTAATTTCCACTGCGCTACTCCAAATTTTAGCTTAAATACATGTGACAGATGATGTAACAATGTATGACATTTTACTTGTTTGGCTTTCTTTCTAAGAGGTGCTGAATCTACCTTCTAATGAATATCGTTGCTAACAACACTGTATAATTATTGGGATGTTCAAATAAATTCTTAATGAATTCCATGTAAAAATGGTACCTTCATCGTCTCTTTTGCACTACAACTAATTTTTCTTTATGGCTGTTTTTAATATTCATCAATTGGAGGAAATGCCAGTGCATTTTAGAGTGCTGAGTGCTGCCGACAAGAGATAGTCTGAAAAGAAACGTAATTCGTAGTTTTTCTGAAGTAAATTGACCGATTTCACTAAAGTCCTCCCATTTCAATATGGCGTCCAAAGAGCCATAATGCTAATGGGAATATGACTAATTGTTTGCAGAAACTCCAAGCTTTTACGGCTGAAATGAGTTTCGAACATTTAGAAAAACGATCAGTAAGTAGTAGGCTACTTAAAAGAGATTTTGCTTCTTTGTGACGAGCTATGCCCGCGATAGTAATGTGTAAGAAGCTGGAGACGATCAGATTTGCTGTGGAAGATCGGAAAATGCTGATGCTCGATGGAAACAAAAAAAAACCCGAAGTACTTCACACTCTCAAAATTACATTTATGGAAGTAGATACGCTTCAGATTTAGAAGCTGGAGGGAAATGAATTTTTTTAACCAAATGCAAAAAACCGAGATGTTTAAACACTTGATTCCAATCTCGTTCTTAACAAAGGGTTTGAAATTACTTGAAATTTGTTAGCCAATTGCGATTTTCTTTAAATCCGAATCTCATGTTTTTAACCAAATATCAAAATAAGAAGCAAATATATTTGTTAAGCGAAAAACAATGATTTTATTATTAATAATAATGACAAATTGTGCATACAATAAACAGAGTTATATAACGTTTCATAAATACATTTTATAAAAAACATTGTTTTTATACATTAAATTATGAATTATTACTTAATCAATTATTTTATTTATAGCTTGAGGAAAAAGAATTAATCATACTGTTAAGCACTATTTTTGGAATGCCTTATCATAATTAAAAGAAGCATTTACGGGTCCATTTAATTTGATCATTTTAAGTAGTTTTACTATTGTTAATAGGTGAATCCGATCACGGATGAAATAAAATCCGATGTTCAGATGTCCTTTTATTCATAACAAAATCTCATTTTCGAGGCTGATTGATTAATTCCATGCGATCTTTTTTAGATTAAAATTTACTGAAAATTGTCCATATAAATACAATTAGCCATGTTGTTCGTCAAATGTAATTATTTAGCGTACCGTTTCGATCGCATGATCGTCGCGATTCTCACTTGAGCTCACTGGCCACATAACTACACGAGTTAGCTGTCGCTAAATTTGTGAGTTTATCGAAACACACTTATAATCGTCAGACTAGTTGAGCTATCGCCACTGGCGATTTGGTGAGCAGACTAGGTGGACACTGTCAATACATTTTAAAAGCATCTGATAAATCGCAGAAAATAATGAAAACTCCGTTGGTGTAATGCGTGGAAAGGGATGGGGACTATGTCGAAAAGTGAATAGTGCATTACATAGAGGACAAATGTAAGTATAAGATACAAAAAGAATTTTGAAAATCAGTTAAAAAATAAAAAAGTTACAGCCATGAAGGCATTACTTTTCAATATGCCTTCGTATACAGCCATGACCAAAAGCGTTACCAAAAAGGGAAAGCATTCTAATCCTTGTGAATTACAGATTTCTCTTTTTGGTTGTTTCATATCACAGTTCTTGCTTAATTTTTGAAGAGTATTAGGCACCGTGTACAAATCCACGTTGACATTTCATTTGTGTGTTTTCGTGAAGAAAAAAAACTATAAACATGTTAAAACTATTCGCTTTTATTTTTTTAATGAAGATTCTATACAGATCAAAGCTTTAAAGAAAAAAAATAACACTTCGATTCAATTTTGCCTGAACCAAAAAAAAAACCAATAATAAATACGAACATAACGAGAAAAAGCCTCACACGAAAAATTTGTAAATTTTATTCTTTGTGATCTTTTTTCCGATCACCCCTGGTAGCTTTGAGCACACGCGACCAACCTGCACCGCCCTTTGTGGTCCACGCAACATAGCACAGAGAGATCTACCGTGATCAGAATTATACGTTTTCAAAATTAGTGACGCTTTTATTATTCGTTTTCTCAGCATATATATGTACATTGCCCTACAATATTGGAAAGGACACCTCTTAATTTACGCGAAATTTAAGTTGGGCGTTAGAATCTACACTCGCACATCAATAGCTGATGTTAGTTTATAGTGTTGGTGCGGCAAGTTCCTCCTCCAACGTTTTCTTATTTGATATATGACTAAGGAAGGGAACTTAGAGACTTTGAGAGAGGATCAATAATCAGGTGATAATATGAATTAATTTTAAAAAAAATCAGAAATTACTAAAATTCTTTTATAAATTCATGGAACTATTTTTCATAAAGGCTTTTTTTTCGTTACAATGTTACAATTCAACCTAGACATTTTGGATTCGCTTTGAAACAGCGTCGTCACTGCTCTCACTGCATTTATGATGCCAAGCTGTATTTGTTACACACACATACCAAAGCAAATAATGCCTTGCTGTAATTAATAATGAATTCAAATATATATATATATATATAAATTTACGTTAAATAAACTGCCATTTTAATAATCAAATTTATTTTAAACCAACATTATCTATTATCAGTGGATTGCGATTTACTTTGAAGCGTAACGAAAACTTACGAACATAGATAAATACTAATGTCTTAACACTTTGTGTTCAAAAAGTGAGGAATTTTCAATACTGAACTGCTCTGGTTGTCCGATTGGGACCAAAGATAGTAAGGAGTAGAAGGTGTTTCAATTACCATCCCAACACTAAAAATATAAATATTAAAACCCTTACTATCAGGATAATTAAAGTTAAGAACGCTTGTATAATGCCAATTCAGGTCACTGCGATTGCGCCACAAAAAATGAGTTGGTTCACTCTTCGGTTATCAATAGTTAGCCATGGTCCATCGTGTTCATTGGATCTGCAGAAAAGGAGCAGTCAAACGTATGCGTCCCGCGCGGCCGACATGTCAAGCAAGTTACTTCTCCTGTCATCCGTCTGTCACTTTCCGCTAACGACAATCGACAATCGAATAGCGCAGGGGGAAAAAAAGGAAACGAGCGGTCCGTAAGCAATGCTTTCACCGCCATACTTCATTTAGGAAGTAACTAGATAACTAGAGGGCAGTAAAACGGGCACCTGCCCGCTTGATTGCAGGGGCCGGCTCGGTCGATTGGCAGAATGGAGGCAGATGAAGGTTAGCTGTCACGGAAATCAAACACCAGCTCGATTTCCCACGTCGCTCGTGCTGGATTTCCGACCCGCGTTTTCTACAACACCGGGAGGCGGGAGGAGCTCCAGGCGACGCGTCATCACCATCATCACGCCTGCTCCAATGACAAACGAGAGCGGCAGCGAGAGCTAAAATTTAAAGGATCGACGGCGAGAGAAGGGAGACAGGAGCCAGCTTCGGACGAAGAAGCTTGGATAGGAAAAGGCGGAGCGGACCAGCGACACCAGTTATGCTCGATATTAACGTCGACGAGGACAGTCACCCGAAGCAGGAGTTGTGGGGAACCCCGAGCGAACGAGGCAGCGGAGATCTCGACGGTGAGCGTGTCCTGCCGTAAAGCTTCGAAGGGGGCGAATTCTGGCGTTCTGCGTGCTACAAGCGTCGACGGTAGCAGGGAGTCCAGAGCGTGCGACGTTGGAACAGTGTTCCCGAGCGAACAGGTGTCAACCGAAATTCCGACCGTCACCATACCAGTGAGTACTGAATTTTCGTTAGGCGGAAATGCCCGCCGTGTCAGAAGCGTTTTCGAGAGCTTTGCTCGAAGTGAGCTTTTTGCCAGTGTTAATATTGGATATGCCCGTCTTAATTGCGTTTATCTGTAGTTCAAGCCAGATTTGGCAGCGGGTAGCTAACGTTCCAAATTAATGTCACCCGTCAGTAGGGAAAGGCGAGCCTATGCTTCCTTGGTCGCAAACGTCCCTAATTAAAAAAAATGTGGAAAGGGGTGTTATTGCTTATTACTTCCTAGTGTTTGTTAATTACAGAAAGAGCGCAGGGGGAAAGCGGAGTACTCTTTAATTTGGACGCCTCAATTTTGACTTTCCGTAATTGATAAGACTTTGGTTATAATAACATTAAAAGGCTTTCCTGCTCTTTGTAATTTGTGACGTTGGTGTTTGCTCCAAGAGTGACGTATTTATTATTGTCTGTTGAGCCTAAATTTTGGAAAGGTTTAATGTGAATGTATATTTACATTTATATTCATATATGTAAAGAATTGTGAAAGTTTTTCTCATACAATTTATTCTGAACTGCCATTTCATGTGACTATTTGAATTGGTTATGCAACCGGACTGGACTAAAACTTATGTAAAATGTGAACTAGCTATGAAGTGATAGCTTTATGTGAAGAGGTAGTTATATGTCAGTCTATCATTATGAATCTAATTGTGAGACAGTTATGAATGCTTCTATTTGTATGCACAATATTGTAATTAAGTATTAGCATTAAGGTGAATTGTATTTGCTTTATATTGATCCTGAAGGTTTCATGTTTTTGACTAAGTTAATGATTTAGTTACTTACCTGAGTGGAAAAGGACATAATTGAGTATTGGATTTGTTGTTCTTTTAAAAAAGTTAAGGTTTATTGAGTACAATAGTAGTATGAACCAATTGTTCTTTAAATAGTATGATAATTAGTAGCTAATAATTAAGTGGCTAAGTTTTGTCACAGAACTGCTATTTGTTTTAAAGAAAGTTAGGCTTCTAGCCTAATTCTTTGTTTTCATTCTTTTATTTAATACCTGCTAATTATTTATACAAAGATTCATCATTTTTGATTAAACTTGTAATAATCATTTATCCGCCTGCTGTCATGTATTTCATTCTTATTTCCACTGCGCAACGCTGAAATTTAAACATATTAGAGTTACACGTGACATTAGCCCTTGACGACCAAACATGATAATAATAAAAGTGTGAAACGCTATTTTTTACGATTGTCCTCTGTTGAGATTTTGGTTTATTTGTTAGTCCACTCTATCTGCGGAGGACTTTCATAAGTGTATTTAATTTTTGTGTACCCCATACCCTGTTGTAGTACAGCGCGCACTCCTCCTTGGCTCAATTGATCATGCCATACAAAGAGGTTCAACAAAATAAAATTACCCAATTATCATTTGATGTCGAACCGGCCCCTGCAATCGAGCGGGTAGGCTTCATGTTATACGGCCCTTAGTTACCTGCAACACCCTGTACACGGAACTAGGCAAAAAGCCAGATGAAACTAAGGGAAGTTATCCAGAGGGTAAAAAAGAGTCCTGTTCTATCAAGAAAATAAAGTTGATTATTGATTGATACGATGGAGCTAGGAGATCCAGTAGACTGGAAAGATTGCCTTTTAGATGTCATCGAAGTTGAATTCCAGGATGGCACGAGGCCTCCGAAGCCTGAGGAAAGTTCTAAGGGTGAGGGGGTGATATGGAGAATTGAAACAGCTTCTTCCGCGACTCCTCGAAGATGTTTTCAATGGGAAGTATATCGAAATGGTCAGCAATGGTTCGATTATAGGTCGCAGCTAGAAGATCTGATTAAGACTTGGTCTGTGAAGCTAGAAATACCTAATTTACAATTTTTATACAAGAAATGTGCTTTTTAATCCTTTTTTTCAAAGCTTAGAAGTGTGGACTCGTTTTAACAGTGTCCACAAATTAAACATGAAATTTTATAAACTCCCGATTTTTGATCTATTGGAATTAGGACTTTCGTGCCACCCTAGAATTTATTGATGGAATTTTCACTCTTATAAGCTCATATAATGTCTCGCTTCAATACCGTGTATTTAAAATTATTGGCGAGGAAAAAAAAGTTCTAAGCACAGAATATTAATCAATATTCATCCAAAGTTATGAATTATTACCACCAAGAGTGATAGAGTTATTGAAAGTGTTAATAATTGTTGCGGTAGTCAAATAAATTCTTAATGGATTTCATATAAAAACTGTACATTAACAGACTCCGTTGAACAACAATTAATTTTCCTTTGTATTTAGTTTTAATCTTAATTAACTGAAGGAGGAAATGCCAGGTGGAATGCTAAATGCTCCCGAAAAGAGATGGGCTGAGGTAAGTTGTTTTGATTTCGTATAGGTGCAATTTTCAATCATAAGTCATTTGACAATTTAGTAGTCTCGAATTTTTTAACGGTCAGCTGGATTAATGTTATATATAACTTTAACTTTTTTACGGGTTATTAGTCTGTAACTAAAACGAAAATAAACGAAAAAAGATTAGTTGAATCCTTAAATAGACAATTTTCCCATTATCTTCGATTCATGTGCACAAGCAATAACGCCATAATGTGAGAGTTTGGAAAAATGCTGAAGGAAATAGAAACCATGTTAATTGCGAAATGGAGAAATTTTATGTTAAAAAAGTTTTAAAGAAGCGTTGTTTCAGAGAATCTTCTAATATTAAATGAGATCTTCTTAAATAATATCATCCAACAAAATCAAATGGAATTGTCAATTTATCTCTTAGACAAAGGATATGTACAAGGTGTTAAAATTGAGGGAAAGAAATTTTCTCTAAATTTAGTGTAAGGTCATCTCCAAATGGTGACTACTCTCTCGTGTTTACCTTATTCCACGATGAAGAAATTCGAGATGTACAAGGGGTGATCAAAAAGTAATGTCGCTTATTGTTTTTCTCGAAAACGATGGCAGATATGAGAAAATTGCGATATGTAACAGTTAGCTTGATTAGTTATTAAAATTTCCTGTTAGGTGTCGTGTGCATCCACCAAGCACTAGCGATGTGACAGTCCAAACAAGATGGCGGCTTTCATTTCATCGTCCAATACTTTTGAGTGGTGGAGGGTTATGAGTTTTCTTTGTGCAAAAAGACTGAAACCAGTCGATATCCATAAGGAACAGTACAAGTTGGTGCAAGGTTGACAGGACCTGCTGGAGGAACATCGCTCTGGCCGGCCGCGGGAATCCATGACTGTGGAAGCGCAGGTGCGCGAGAACCGGCGGATTACCATGAGAGATATTGCTGCGGCGTTGCACGTTTGATATGGGACGGCATACGACATTGTTCACGAGCAGCTCTGCTTCCGCAAAGTATCAAGACAATTGGCAGCCGAACATCAAAGTGCTCGTTTCGATGCTTGTTTGCTGCATCTCATCCGATACCAGGAGGAGGGTGAAGAGTTTTTGGATCGAATCATCACAGGCGATAAATCATGGTTCCACCATTTCACGCCAGAAACCAAGATGCAACCGGCGGTTTGGAAACACATCTCATCTCCCACAATGAAAAAGTTCAAAACTGTGCCATCAGCCGCCAAGGTCATGTTGACATGTTTTTGGGATTACCGTGGTCTGATACTGCTTGAGTTTCTTCCACCGCATACCACTGCCAATTCTGTAACGGAACAGCGGCACATTGAGGAATCTTCGAGCGGTCATACGCAGGAACAGGCCTGACTTGGCAATGGAGGACATCGTGCTGCACCACGATAACGCACGTCCCCACGCAGCGAAACGGGTCACTGACCTGTTACAGCGGTGGAACTGGGAAACACTGCTTCATCCTCCATACAGACTGGACCAACCTCCCATTGATTACCATATCTTCGTACCGTTGAAGAAGTCACTGGCTGGTCAACATTTCCGTGACGACGACGAGGTGAAATCGACAGTTTGCAACTGCAAAAAAAAAGTTGAATTGTTTTATCGAATGTACATGTGTTTATTTTTCCCTGTCACGATTTTAGAGAAAAAAAATACGGGATATTACTTTTTGATCACCTCTCGTATACTGTGAATGTCCTGTTGTGCACGTAAAATGCACAACCTCTGAGGTTCAATGCAAAATACTTTAATGTTCAGGCGAGTTGATATTACGATGAAATAAAACTAGAGAAATACAAATAAACTGTTTGAGTATTCAGATTATATATTTTATTGTTGATAAGGATTAATACATTGTATATCTAAGTGATAATGGGAATGCCAATACTATATTTGCTGACTATATACAAACATCACATTAAAAAAAAGCACAACTAACTGAAATCCTTGAACACAGCTATATTGGCGTTTATAAAATGTGTCACTGTCTTATCAGTTTCTTTGGGGTCGATTCAATTAACGCTGGAGCTGCTCCAGGTTTCAAATATATTTTCTGGGAGTATAAAAGCCGGTGAAAATCACGGTGTTTAAAATGAGCAGAGCAAGCAATGCCAGATCTGTCATTTTAATCGTTCGCTCACCACTTCTCTTAATTTTAGCTATCCAATGTTTTAGATGTTCGTCGACTTGAGAAAATGCGGCCAAGTGTTTCTAGTAGTGATATTTTACATAAATAAGGCATTCTGGAACACTAGGAGACAAGTTACGAGGCATGGCAACCGCAACAGTGAACAGTAAGAAGAGAGCTGGTGACCGATAATCGCCTTCAGACGTTTATTAAGATGGCGATGCTAATAGCTGAAAATATTCTATTGAAGAGGCTTCTTGAACTCATCTGTGATTTATTTTGTTGCTATATGGGTCCAGAGTATTCCCTGATATGTAAGACGCTTTCGTGTAGAAACGGATTTGGTAGCATTGCATCATATTACAATTCGATTCTGCCTATATCATACAGTAGAAACAATCGAAAAATGCCAACAACGTTAAAAAAGCCTCTCTCTAGCTTGACACCCTTGTGAGCTGCAAAATCAACACACAGCTGTGCATCGGCCCTTCATTGTGAAAATGAAAAGTTTCTCAAATTAGTGTCCCATAAAAGTTTTTACACTTTTTTTTGACGTGTTGCGTTAAGATGGTTTTGAGATGAGCTTCCGCACAAACTAACAAGTTTGGTTGGGTTTGATTGCTTTTAACGTCCTTTTCATATGAGATCAAAACAGGACCGTGTCATAGGGACCGCAAATTTTGTCTCGCAAGGGCAAATGACTACACGGAACTAACGGCTTTGCTTCCCTTCCGAAGGAAATGCGTTATCTCAGGATGTTCTCTCTAAAAAAAGCCTCGTCGTCCTCGGCCGGGATCGAAACCACATCTTCGGACATTAGAGGCGATCCGCAACCACTGAGCCACCGGGCCGATTTACCAAGTTTGGTCCCGATAGGATAACTAGAGCATTTCATACTTGAAATTCAGTGTGAATTATGAAACTACTGTAATATTGAAGTTAGAATGTCGTTAGAAAATTGGAGTTATGGGTGAAAAAAATATACAAGCGGAGCATTTAATTACTTACAATATTTAATGCATACAAGCTTATGTCTAAAATATGATATATATATAATACACAAACTAGCCAAAATAATTCAGCGTCGAATATTGAATACACAAATACAAAAAGAAACAATCACACTCTTACTAAAACAGTCAAGTGCGAATTTGCGCTGACTGTAATTCCTTTCACTTGTTCTGCATTAGTTTATCATTTCATTTCTCTGGAAGAAAGATATCTGTGCCCGAAGCACCTGGTCCCGGAAAAGACGTCAGCCTGTTTTACAAGGGACAAGTTTTTGGCTTAATCCAAGCAGAGTGAAGAAGCAAAGAGACTGCGGCAATTACTGAACTTGAAGTAAAAACTATTTAACGCATTATTAAAGCATGGAAGCAACGATCTGAACCAACAACCACGAGAAGAAACTGTGGTCGGAACAAAATTCTGAATAAACGTGACCAGTGACCATTAAGATCCATGGTTAAGCCAAATCAAAAATTAAACGCGCGAGTTTAACAGAGGAGCAAAACATATCCCTAACGCACAATGCCACGAGAAGTTTTTCTCTGCCACAAGAAAACCGCTTGTCATTGAGACCAAGAGGAAAAAACGATTACTGTTCGCCAGGAAGTGGAACAGAGGTAAAATGTCAAGTGGTTTAATCTGTTTCAGAGAGAAGGGTACCTCAGCGTAAAAAGGGAATCGTACATAAAGACGACCCGTCATTTGTCTTACCCACTGCCCAAACCTATCGAGGCAGTGGGATGAACTGGCGTTGTTTCTGCTGATCTGCTCTGGGTTCTGCAACGTTATGCAGCAATAAAATGGCATCAGCTAGATATCTGAATATATTGGATGACTTCTGTCTTGAAGTCACAGGAATGTTCCTGGACGACAACGCCAGGATTCACAGATTTCGAAATGTAACTGACGGGTTTCATAATCAGTCATTTCAACATATCAATTGCCCATTACAGAGTCTAATTTTAATCCTAAAGAAAATCTTTGGTGTATATTGGAGAGGGCGTAGAGAGAGGTTCTATTCTACCCGTAGCACTGCAGAGTCTTGATGAAAAATTAATAGACAAATGGAAAATTGTAGAATAGATCAACAATATGTTCAATCCATGCCACGGCTAATACGCGTTGTCATCAGAGCGACAGGTAGCCTAAATAAAGAAGGGTTCTACCCGTCAAAAATGACGTAGAAATTTGCAATGTTTTTATCGCTTAATGCTCCTTATAAATTTTGATTACATTAATATTTCTTTTTTCCTTGTTTTGTTACAGCTTCAGTTCAATTTGAGTTTAATGAGGCAGGTCTTGAATTTATGGTTAATAAATGACTGCAAAAAACATTTACCAAATTTTTAATATTTTGCATTTCTTTAATATGTGCAGAAATCACAGTAAAAACTCTTACATATTACATTGTCATCTGATTCACCCTGAAAAAATCTGATCATTTTGAAAAACTTTTTTTCCCATACAAATTTGATTTGGCTGCCCCCCCCACCCCCACCCCCCCTTTCCTCCCTTGGCTACTTTCATGCGTTTGTTCAGACAAACCATATAAAAAAAAACCCAATAAAATCTGAGATCCTTAACCTTGGTGGTTCTATGAACAGGGTAAGAATAAAAAAATTTCAAAATGGTCTGATTTTTTAAGGATGGATCAGATCCCGATGACAACGCAATATGTAATAGTTTTTATTGTAATTTGTGCTCATAATAAAGAAATACAAAATATTAAAAATTTGGTAAAGGCTTTTAGTAGTGAAGTATTAACAAATTCAAGATCTGCCGAATTTAACTCAAATTTTTCAATTGAAAAATGTATATACCTTGCAATAGAAAAAGTATTTAAATTTGTAGGGGAGAGTGGTGTTCGTTTGGACGAAAATCAATTTTTTTCTCCATGTGGGTTAACCATAAATCAAATAGTGAATGTGTATATGTTATTTTGTACTCTAAACCTTTCGTCATTTACCTGTACATGTGATTTTCCAGTAGTCACACGATAATTTATATGTTTTGATATTTTAAAAAACCTCTGCAATGCCCGTAGCAACCCTTATGTGTGGGGTTGCTTCGGACTGTTACGGGGCTCTTTCGGGTCAACTGCTTTTCGCTATTTTAATGAAATACAAGGTAACTTTATTATCAATAGAGCACGAAAATGCTATCATAACTTGCCTAATGTTATCACATTATAAAAAAATCACAGTCACTTCACTAGCAGCTTTGTTTCATTTAGAAGCAGGGCTAGCAGACGTGACATTTCTACTGCGGCTTTCACTTTCTGTATCTTCTGGTGGTCGCTTTATATCTTCCCTGGAAAGAAGATCTTTCCTCTCTTTCTTTTGTAAGTTCTAACCAAACGCGTGCGAACCAACCCTCTTTGTTGTGTACGAATCAACCCCACCACGCCGGAAATCAAATAAAACCTTGTTAAGGCCAAACGACGCACATGGCAGAAACGCAGAACTGCAACACCTCTAAGTAGAGTACTGTCCCTCAGGAATAAATGTCTAACTGTTAACATTTCTCTTATAACCTCCCTACAAATTCACGAACAAACCTACCTCAAAACTTTTTTCACACTCCCGAAAACAAATTTTATTTCTTATTTAATTACCTTTGTTGTGATCTTTCTGGCGAATAGATTTTCATAATCTATATAGTGTCGTACACTAGGGATAATTTTCTAGGCAACATGTGAATAGTTTAGACTGAAAAAATCGATTTGTCCGAACCAATCCGCATCCGAACCAACACCACTTCGTTACAGCCATACACACAAAAAAATTGACATACGAAATTATATTAGTAGTTGTTAACTGCGCGACCATTTTTTTGTGAGTGGCCAGATTATTAGGAACACCCATGACTATGCAATTCCGTTGGCAAATTCCAGGAAGACAAGGCCAGGGTTCACAGAATTCGAATTGTAACTGACTGGGTCTGGTTTCATGATCAGTCATTTCAACATAACAATTGCCCCTTAAAGAGTCTGATCTTAATCCTAAAGAAATTCTTTGGTGTATATTGGAGAGGGGCATACGGATAGGTTCCGTTCTCCCCGCAGCACTGCAAAGTCTCGGCGAAAAATTAATAGATAACGGGAAAAAGGTAGAATAGATCAAAGCGTCGTCATCAAAGCCTAAATAAATGTTAACTGCACGATCTTTTTATATGAGTGGTCATTTATTAGAAACACCCATGACTATGCAAATCCGTTGGCTTAGCAATTATTACGTATCAGTTGGTCCCATAATAGTCGGTAAAAATATAAAGTGAGAACACACGTGTCAAATACAAGCGGTTTGACCGTCACCATGGAGAAAACAAATGATCTGCGCGACAGGCGGCCTTACTAAATTTTATATTTTTTTATCGTTTGGCCGGACAGTTCATGTAAAAATAAATTCATAGCAACAAAATAAACAGAACACATCATCAAAAAATGAATCCCAAACTAATCAAGAAAAATTTTGGTTAAACTTATCTTTCTCCCAAATTTTAGCCTATTTTTGCAAAGGGTTATTAGGGAAACATAGTAAAAGCTGGCATATTTACATGTGGCAGGCGCGTTCATTTCACGTGAGCTATCAATGTCAAATCCTTGGAAGGAAAGAGTCGCTAGAAATTGCGATTCCGAAGATTTGACATGGAAAAATCAAAAGAAGAAAAGAGCTAACACCCCCGTCTGGAATAGACCCGCCGTGCGAAAAGCAAAACAGAGGAAGAAAGGTCATTGGAAGATCGAGTGCGCAGAATTGGCACAGAATTCTCCAAGACCAGATAAAGAGAGGGACACGAGGAAGAATAGACAGAGAGTGATTGATTCCGACCGATGAGGAAGCCGGAAACCGATGTCGACTTCGCGCCTGATACATTAGGAAAGTACGGACCCCGAACTGGCCGCCGGAGGAGAGACCCACAGCCGAATGAAAGTAAGATAGAACTTTCTAGTTACATTTCGCATACTTTTCCCTCCATTAAGGCGGACGGGACCAATACCGAGGCGATCGACATAGCTCGAAATCATCAAGAAACCAGTGCTGGTCTAGAAGACCAGAATCAAAAGCCACATCAGAAAGATTACCGAGGAAAGCCCATGCGGGACCCGATAGATGACTGCAGTCATCTCCAAACCTTCGAGTACCGTCCCAGGGAAGCTCATCCCGGACGAAAGCGATTGCGGACAGAGAAGCTTCAGAGCAGTAAGCCCATTGGTTCCTTGAATGATATTTTAGAATTTAATTTGGACGCAATTAATGACTTTACGATAGAAAGCGGATTGGAACACGAAGGGGTGAACCCTGCGTCCGACGACTCTCTCCCTCAAAACGACGGTGAAAACGAGATCTCCGAAGGCCATGCGAGCCTCAGCGTTGCGACAGCGGTGCGTTCTTCAGAGCGCTTAGGCACAGGAGTGCCGGACTCGTTGCCAAAATCTACTTCATGTTCCGAGTCATCCAGACAGGATCACGTAACCCCATTGGAGCTAAACCCCTCATTCCTTCTCCCTTGGGAGGTGGAGCCAAGTGAAGCGATCGTCCCTCTTGCTGAAATAGCCGATGTTCGCGCGGGGCACCCCATCAAATGTCCGCTCTTGGACTCGGGACCATCTTCCTTTGGTATTATTAGTAATAATTAGGAATTTGAGAACTCATTAATGAATGCTAGTTATTGATTCCTTATATGTTATTGGCAATCAACTAATATATGATTCTATTTCAAACAGCTCACCTTCTCTGGTCGACAAACCTAAAAAGGTCGCCGCCTTCTGACTTTGCGGTACCGACAGAACTGGCCATTCCAGCTCGTTGCCCAGACGTACTTACTCAACTGCTTACCTTGCGTCGCTCGACTTAGTTTATCCAAGAGGAGGGCGCCGCACGTCTGCGATCTAGTTCATCTTCTAAGCAAGAATTCACCCAACTATTAGAGAAGACAGTCACCGACTTGGACTGATGAACCTTTATGATATATGTCTTATTATCTTGTGATTTCTTGAAGTTCCAAGAAATTTCCAAATTATTGTTGGATTCATTAAAATTTATTAATTTAATCTCACTCCCCGTTAGCTCTGTTCTCTCAACATAAAAGTCCCTGATAATCAAGCAGATTTTTGTTAGGACAGTTATTAAAATACTTAGTACTCTTACAGCCACCTATAAACATTGAGTTTATGCCACCGAAAATGGGTATTTGGAGGTTACATAACAGCCTTTTTAGAAGACAAATTCATTTATTCCAAAATTATAAAAGCATGCAAGACGCAAGGGTTCGTGGTTTCCAATTATTCTCCTCTTTGGGTATGATTTTTATCCTTTTATTTGATGGTTTAAGGGCAAGGTAAATTCCCGATCTTCCAGTCAGGGGTGCTCTGCCAATTGAGCTAATCTTTGACGTCAAGGAAGTACATTTGGACATATTGTAACAGCTTGGCGGTTCATTCTCCGCGATAGCTCAATTAGTTAGAGCGTTGCCAGCTTTAGGCAAGGTACCTGGTTCGTGTCCAAGCCGCGGAATTTTTCCTTCCATTTTCTCTTTGTATTCATTGGCAAAACCAGAAGCGGCACCTTTCCCAAGGATATAAAGCAGGCCAATCCGACACCATCCGCTAGCCGTAATTCTGACGTCGTCTAGAAAGTTCGGACTCTCGAATCGGATAAAATACACCAACACAACGAAACATTGCACAGCGGGTAGCAATATCATTGTACACTGTAAAGACAATTATTAACAGTAATTTATAACTGGAGAAGTGAAAAAAGCACCAAGTTCAAGAGGGCCAACTGCTGTAATCTCTGTGAACTATACCTGTCACAGGGGAAGTGGAAATACGTGATCACGCAAGATGAGGCGTATGTTTATTTTAGCGACTGCAACAAGAGCGGAGCCATTCTTTTTCCAAGTTACAATACAAGAATGAAAACAATGATTAATAATATTATTTAAGAAAGGCCATATTTAGCAAATAGAAACCAATCATTGACAGGCATAGGGCCCAAGTCATTTTAAATAACCGAAATTTCTTTTTTTATACAAGAAATGTGCTCTTTAATCCTTTTTTTCATATCTTCAAAGTGTAGACCGGTAACTTTTGTGCTACAAATTGAACATGGAATTTTATACTCCAGATATTTGTTCGATTGGACTTACATCTTTAGTGCGATCCAAAAAGTTTTTGAGGGAATGTTTACTCTTATAAACTAATTTAAGACCAAATTTAATGCCAAGTGATGTCTCACTTCAAAAACGTTCGTTTTGAAAATATTGCCGAGGAAAAAATATCCAACTTCTAGCATAGGAAATATTAATTTCGTTCAAAGTTATGCATTATTCCCACCAGGAGCGCTAGAGTTATTACAGCTTGAATATTTTAGTGTTTTACATCTTTTCATTTCTAATGATTAATAAGATGTTCAAATAAATTCTTAATAAATTCAATATAAAAATTGTACATTAACAGAATCCGTTAAAAAAGAAATAATTTTTCTTTGTGTTTATTTTTCATTTTAATTAACTGGAAGAAATGCCAGGTAAAATGCTGAATGCTCCTGAAAAGAGATGGGCAAAAGTAGCATTTTTTGAAGTAAATAAAATATCTTTTCAGAAGATAAGTAGTTATTCAAATCTTTTTCATTTCGATAAGTGATTGTTTATGGATTTATCAGTCTGGAGTTTTTATTCTATTGTGTGTAGTTATGTAATTTTAACCTTAATACGGGTTATTATTTAGTAATTAGCACCCGAATCCACCTAAACATTTACTAGAACCATTGAAATTGAAAAATTTCTTCGTTTTTCTCTAACTCACCTAGTTGTAATATGGGTTCATAGTAATTGCTGGGATGTAAGGTGTTTTCGTGCAGAAACTGATTTGCTAGCACTGATTCATGTCAAACAAAAGTCCACTTTGCCCACAAAGGTAAAAACCTATCTCTTGCTTGTCGCCCTTGCGAGCTGCACTGCCAGCATTTACACACATGCCTCTCCCCTATATTGGTTTACTCAACAGAAATCATGTTGAAAATAATACGTTATCCAAGGTAGTGTCTCTCTTAAATATTTATTTATTTATTTGACTTTTCGTGTCAAGAGACATACCCTTATAACACCCTCAAAAAGTTTCAATGATAAGATAGAGCAAGTAGGTTTATCAAACAACACGAAATCATAAAATAAGAGCGAATAAAACGCTAGTATGTACAATCATCAACAGAAAATAACCCACAAGTGTTTAATACTTAATATTTTATTTCACGCTAATGTGTTGTTTTAATAGCTTTTTTAATTTTAATTATTTAAATTTAATACTCTTAATAATGTTAATTTTTTTTAATAATTTAATATTATATTTAGAGTTAATTCATGTGTGGGTTATAGTTGGTGACTGCACGTTTACCGCCTTGCCTGCTCAATCGAGTTCATATTCGGAGACCTTCCTGACCATTCGATGCGTTGTAAATCCTCACTATGAAGAAAGACCTCCATCATCAGAGCACTGTGGGGACGTAATATATCAAACGTTTCGGAACGACCTGTCATGAACGAATTTATAAGAATAATTAAAAAGTTCGAAGATGGTTGTTTTTGATTCAGTGGTGATACTAAAATGGTAGCATTGAAAATATTCAATGCTAAGATATGGCATGTAACGTATCCAACAACAAATAACGACATGCCATGAAGGAATATATAAGAATAGTTATAAAATACGTAGAATATCGAATTTGAATCACTGAAACCTGTTTTAAGGTTTTAAAAAGCAAGTCAAAAATTTTGGAATTATGTTTCAAATAGTTTATATGAAGGCGATGAGTTTAGCCTTTCGGCACTTGGTTATGTCATTCCTCAATGGTTTATTTAACACGCAATGTTCTCGATGCTCGTGAAACGCAATCATGAATTCTATATCCAATTGCTTGTCACAGCAGTATGTAAAGAAAGCTATATGCAGTAGTCAAGTGTGGGCTATCGTGGAGCGGACGGCATAATTGTAAAGGAGTACATGCGTTTATACATATACCTCTTGCTCTGTTGCATTTTCCAGACGACGTGGTCTCGCGCGACTGGTCCGATGGTTTCCTTGCTGCTGGGAGATTACTGATAGGGATAACTTCGATAGTATAACTTGTGCTGAGGGGAACACATGACAA
>JAHWFO010039475.1:403-12240 GCA_023313115.1 Rhysida immarginata | reverse complement strand
GGGATAACTTCGATAGTATAACTTGTGCTGAGGGGAACACATGACAATAAACAATGCTTAATCCGTTGCATTGAATTGAGTTCTAATAGCTCGGTGACTCTGTCGTGCTGCTGCTGCCTCTGAACGGGCTTCTCGCCCTCATGCGCAGTTCTACGCCGTCAATCGCCTGCCGTGCCGAACTTGGTAGAATTGCTCTGCTCTCGGGTTCCGCTTTTCCATGTAGCTGATTCGGAACGGGTCTTCCTCGTCGAGTTAGAAACGCTCCTTCGCTGTGCGACTTTCTCTCCGGTGGGGAAGAAGCTTTTTCTCCCTTGCCGAACATCGGTATGAAAACTCTCTCTCTCGAGACATCCGTCAGCTGCCGTTTCTTACTGCTTTCTCCCTCCTCGCATCTCAAACTTCGATTACCCATCAAACAGCAAAATATTTTGTGACGTGACATTTATCTAAGGTAACAAGTTACAGATGGCCAAAAAATCTGGAAGATACCTTTCACCGCCATCGAGTGTGTTCAATCTGGTTTCTATACATTATTGCCATTGCCCTGAATCGCAACTTCTATTACAGAATGGAAGCAGAATACCAAGATCAATTCCTATCCATTTCTGTTGATATGCTTTCTAATGCTCTCCACTGTTCGCGGGTGTCTCTTTACGAAGGCCCGTATAAATAGGCCAAACCCACAAAAAACCATTGGCGATGCACGCGGCGACTTCACGGGTATGTCGATGAATGGAATGGAGTCGATTCCGATGTCTTTTTGCGCGCGTTTCAGGAACAGGCGAGTTGACACGGCGGTTTGATTCGATGCCTTGTCTTGGTGCAGCCAAACTTTGTGTAACTCTGTACCGTGCAAACCGGGAATGTCTTGGGTAAATGTAGGGGTCAGAACGTTAGTCTAGAGTACGTAGTGTTCAGTTTGGCCTTTGACTCAACTCTGTGTAAAGTTAACTTACCATTGTAGCTGTATACTGCCACTAACATGAAACCTTTTTAAAGTGTTTCCTTGCTTTCACGTTAACATTTTTTGAAGTCCTTAGCATCCCTTGGGCGGTTTAAAAAATTGTACGGGGCAGTGTTGGGACACGGCCGCTAGTTAAGTCGTAGAATACGTCTTGTGACTATATAGCGAATAAGAATTCCTATTGTACTACACAATTTTAAAAATTTAATTTCTAACATAAAATGTTCAACATACTTGCAATATATCATAATTTTAAACCAGATTCGTTATTTTTTAACCGAACCTTAATTATAAGTCATTTACAAATTACAAATCAGTGGTGTGTGATACGAGAAATATGATACAAATGTCAACAGACTAGAATCAATATCAAATCTGTAGAACTGCCACACAATGTAGTAGGTGATTCGATGGGCATGTAATCTAAATTGAAACGTTTCTTCACAAAGCCAAGAGCTGTAAGTTTAATATAGCATCTACATTGAAGTCTCCAAATATCATAATTTACACATCAGTATCCACCTCCATGTTGACTTGGATAGGTGTAGTTGCTGGTGAATATTTCATCAACGCACTGAACAACAACATTGTCATATCAGTTATCGAACATTAGGATGAGTTTAAACAATGCCTAGTATAAATCTCACCACACATTAACCATACAAATATTACCTAAACCAGTGTCAATCAGTCATCTATAGTTTGACCAGTCTATCAGTATATGTTCGCATTCGGTTAAAGAGTTAATATTTCTGAAGTTCGCAAAACCGCCTGCTTTCCTATAACGTATTACCGTATTTGGTGAGTGCGTCGAATCTAATACAACCAGACTGATTCATTTGTGTCCTGAATTCGAATCCATCTACACTGTCATATCAATGAATTATGAACACCATGTATGGCAACTGAACCCTCCACCTATGAATTTCGAAGCTCTGTTGACAGCGTGTCACGTGGATATCGTCGACGGCCGACAAGAACGTCTGAGAGAAACGACGTAGGTGACGACGATGACGTCGAGCGAGCCGCTCCGAAACACGTGAGTGTGAAAGAAAAGAAGAGACAGAAAAGCTATCGTCGGCGACCGGGAAGGTCGTGTGCTCATGTTCAGCGCGATAAGGCGCAGATTCAAGGCCCTCGTAAGAGGCTCCGTAGCGACTTTAATGCCAGAGAGGAGTTTTCGAACTGCGGTTTGCAGGCGACGACGACAAGACCTTTGCAGAGCTACGGACGCGACGACGGAGGAACGTGGAACGCAGCCGGCGAGCAAAACGAATTCGGCGTTGAAGAACCGGAGTTTCCGAGGCAGGAAGCTGGTCCTGAATTAATCTTTTCCACCGAATGGGAGAGCCGCCTGAGAACGATTATCGAGCGGGCCATCATTTTCGTCGCGGGAGAAATTACAAATAGTAACGGAGAAAGAAAGACCGACGCACTTCCCTCTACCCCGGCGACGACGAAAGGAGCTGATGGACAGTCCCCGTCAAGAGAGGGAGAAACAGCGGTTACCGGTCAAGTTGCTCAACGAGATGGTAAGAGCCTGATATTAATTGATATTAGTCGGCGGCTACATACGAGGTGCATTCAAGTTCTAAGGCCTCCGATTTTTTTTCTCCGGATTGGAAAGAGATAGAAACATGCGCATTGTTTTAAAATGAGGCCGCGTTCATTGTCAATACATCCCAGAGATGGCAGCACCGTATGGCAGATGGAATTTTACCGCCAGCGGCGAGAATGAGAACTGTTTTAGATACTTAAAATGGCGACGTTTTCCTTACTTGATCAGCGTGCAATCATTCGTTTTCTGAATTTGCGTGGTGTGAAACCAATTGAAATTCATCGACAGTTGAAGGAGACATGTGGTGATGGAGTTATGGATGTTTCGAAAGTGCGTTCTTGGGTGCGACAGTTTAATGAAGGCAGAACATCGTGTGACAACAAACCGAAACAACCTCGGGCTCGCACAAGCCGGTCTGACGACATGATCGAGAAAGTGGAGAGAATTGTTTTGGGGGATCGCCGAATGACTGTTGAACAGATCGCCTCCAGAGTTGGCATTTGTGTGGGTTCTGTGCACACAATCCTGCATGACGACCTGAAAATGCGAAAAGTGTCATCCAGGTGGGTGCCACGAATGCTGACGGACGACCACAAGGCTGCCCGTGTGGCATGTTGCCAAGCAATGTTGATGAGCAACGACAGCATGAATGGGACTTTCTTTTCGTCGGTTGTGACAATGGATGAGACGTGGATACCATTTTTCAATCCAGAAACAAAGCGCCAGTCAGCTCAATGGAAGCACACAGATTCACCGCCACCAAAAAAATTTCGGGTAACTGCCAGTGCTGAAAAAATGATGGTGTCCATGTTCTGGGACAGCGAGGGCGTAATCCTTACCCATTGCGTTCCAAAGGGCACCACGGTAACAGGTGCATCCTACGAAAATGTTTTGAAGAACAAATTCCTTCCTGCACTGCAACAAAAACATCCGGGAAGGGCTGCGCTTGTGCTGTTTCACCAAGACAACGCACCCGCACATCGAGCTAATGTTACGCAACAGTTTGTTCATGATAACAACTTTCAAGTGATTCCTCATGCTCCCTACTCACCTGATCTGGCTCCTAGTGACTTTTGGCTTTTTCCAACAATGAAAGACACTCTCCGTGGCCGCACATTCACCAGCCGTGCTGCTATTGCCTCAGCGATTTTCCAGTGGTCAAAACAGACTCCTAAAGAAGCCTTCGCCGCTGCCATGGAATCATGGCGTCAGCGTTGTGAAAAATGTGTACGTCTGCAGGGCGATTACGTCGAGAAGTAACGCCAGTTTCATCGATTTCGGGTGAGTAGTTAATTAGAAAAAAAATCGGAGGCCTTAGAACTTGAATGCACCTCGTAGTAGCTTCAGCAGAACACTAACGGTACTGCATGTAGCCGGGCATTTCCGCCGCCAAGAAACTTTTCAAAGGTTATTTCTGCCGGATTTGGTTGAACTCGGCGAAGGGGAAGGGGCAGTAGAAATTTATCCTTTCTCGTTAAGTGCGTACTGTACTCATGGAACGGGAGGATTTATTTCCGGCCATATGATGAGAATTTTCTTAGCAGGAGAAATTTAAGTGCCGAGAACTGTGTCTTCTTTGAGTGTGCGATTGAGTTTTATGCACGTACGCGGAAGTGTTTGTCAGAGTGGCTTTTTTTACTATCTTAGCCAAAAGCAAAGCAGCAAGTGCTATGCTCCTTTTCTGTATTTATATCACATGTCTATATTTGGTTAATTGTTCGTCTCAATCTATTTTAGTGCATTCAGAATAACGTTATTCCGATCAAGATAAGAGTGTTTTACGATAATTCATCTAGTATTGTGTCATTAAGGTCTAAGAGACCAAGTGTTGTGCTACGTGTTTATTGGTCGTATCAATCTATTTTAGTGATTTCAGAAATAAAGTTATTCCGACTAAGTTAAGAGTGGTTTCTAATAATCCCGTTATTATTGCGACATTAGGTTTAAAGGAACCAAGTGTCTTTCTATGTATTATTGAATCTAGAGTGCTTAAATTGAGAGTTAAGTTGATGTAGCTTAATTATTCCTGAGAAGCTCGAATATTTCGTTGAAAGGCGAAAGTGCATTCTTTTCTTCAAAAGAAAGTGTATCTTAGGAATCAAGTGTTGTGAGTGCGAGATTTCAAATAGCACAAGGTGTGCGATATATGGCAGTGTTTGTGTTTTGTGGTCTGGTTGTACCTCATGAACTGGTGGTGCAGTGATAATGAATATATTATTGTTTTGAGTGTTTGAATTAAGCTGGTCAAATCCACGAAGGGTGTGTTTATATGTGTGGACACACGGATGTTATTTGCGTTACGGATCAGAATCTCCAGGCAGATTGTTCAGGAGTGTGTCGTCTAAGATAAACGATATCATTTGGAGAAGCATTCAGCAGAGGCGGCAGTGTATGCGTCTCGTCTTATTTTATTGGCTACCAGCGCAGTTATCTACAAAGTTGAGAATTAGTCGACGAGGAATTTATCTGAGGCTGGAATTCATCATGTGTTCATCCGCAGCAACTAGAAGAGTTTTTGCTTCGGCCGAACTAATGTTGTACGGATCCAGGAGTTAGATTCGGAGTTTCTTTTATTTTGCTTCAAAGATAAATATATCTCGTTACAGAGGCGTCAAGGGGTTACGCCCTACGTTTTCTTTTCTTGGGAACTGCAGCAACATTAATTCAACGGGATTTTGGAACTTTATAGTTTTCCTTTGTTCTTCATTCTAAGTTAACCTTCCACTGTGCGAAATCAAAGTGACTTTCATCATTACTGTACTTTTGTGTTTTGCTTTCCAATTTAAAATTTGCCATGAATAAAGAATTTTATGTTAATTATACGTTCCCGCTTTTCTTGTCTCACTCTGCGAAATCCACGTAACACAGCGCTTCAATCGGAATGGACTGTCATACCATCGGACATATATGGCCCACTTCTTGCGTCCACGCCACAACGCCTAGCAGCAGTTATAGTGGCGAAGGGTGGCTACTCCCATTAATAAGCCGGTGGTCACAATTCAGTAATATGACAGTGTATATGTAAAGGTTCACCTGCATTCATCCAAGTCGCACTTATTGCCAAGTAATCAGATGTAATAAGTACTCTGCATGCGCTACTAAACACTGTATTGAGATTGGAAACTATAACGTTTAGAATATTCTGTTGTTCAATGGAATCATCATCATTGTTGTAGCTAACAGTATAGTTGTTTGTATTTTTTTAATAGAAATTTTTTTACGCGTTTGGGGAATGTTAGCAGCATGTGTGATTCCAATCTCTCGTATTTGTCTCTGAACTTTTTCATCGAAGGTGCTTGACTATCTGGAGTGAGATAGCAATTACAGTAGTCTTTTGAGTTAGTTCAATATAATCCATCTATACTGGTTACTTTACTCAATACAAACTTTAACAGTTGATTTTATTCTGATATGTCATAATCATAGAAGATACGATCACCTTGGGGTTTAAGTGCCGTGATCTCAGCGGTTGGCACCAATGGGAACTGTTCACGCTTACATTTGATCTTACCACCTAAATTGATGTTCGCTATACGTTTAGTGATCGCTGTCCATTTCAAAGCATCATTTATGTTGTCTTTGAACTTGGAAATCAAAGGTGGCTTGCATTTGATTCGTGCCCATTTCTTCATTTGGCAACTATAACCATAAACGACAGATGCATTGTTTTTGCTGGTGTTGTAGATGTTGTATCTCGTTTCTTTCTTTTCGAACTCACAACCATAATCTACTACACTCATATCTTTCACATGTTGTACAGGAGTGAGCACAGGGTCAATAAACAACATTAGAAAAATGATTTCGAACATTTTCGGATTTGCTCAAATCGACTTATAATGGGAACAATAAATGACTATAAATCGGAAACTTCTTGATGTCTGCCGCTGATATTTGTCACGCACTTCTCCAAAAACCTCGTCATTGTTTCATACAAAATTAGCTTTCTTTTTAACGGTCCCTTATGAATACACCGAGCGCACCGTTTACAAATTCATCGTACACATCGATATTCACTCTCAATAGTACGGTAAGTCAATAGCCAAGCATGTAGGATATTGCAAACCTCCTAATTCGACAATAGCCATCTTGGGTAGTTTTGTTCTTGCTGGATCTAATGCAGTTTTGCTGCCATAACCGTTAAATTTATTATTGGCAATAACAACTTATTACACATGATAGCAATCTTGTTACGAGCATCAATGCTGCTGTTGCGATGAATTATTCTAACTACATCGGGCAAATATTCCATGCAGCATTGTTTACTTGTAAATATTCTCTCATTCAACTGCTTTCTCTTGAGGAAGCAATCTTTCACTATTGCCAGTCTTAGTCAGTTTAGTTGAGAATATTTCATTACTCTGGCACATCACTCGTGACAAGTAAAATGAATTGTCGATGATATTGGGCATCACTTGTCTGAACTGACCATACTTATCTCATCAATTATTACACATTTTAAAGAAAGGAATTGGCGATGATATTATTATAGGGCTCTAAGAGTCAATCCACTGACCCTTTTGCTCTGCGGTGTGATTCTAAATACAGAGTGTATAGATTGTTAACAGTGCAGAGTGTTCCTGTTCAAGTTCACTCCAGCCTTACCAGTGGACGCACAGATCATTGTATAGGCACTGCGAATTATATTCTGCCGTTGTCCGAATCAATTTAAGGTTTAATGTTTCCATGACTAATTTTTATCATTAATATTTTGTCATTGTCAGCAGTACTGGCCAAGTACACATGTATGCATTGGCTATCACGTGTGCATATTCTGGGTATAAATTCTAAGATCAACTTTTCTGTTCACATTACTCTGCAGATGTTTGGATATCACATTGCTACACTTTCTTTCAAGTGTGATAGCCTTGCCGGTCTCGTATTCGAATTCATCGTTGTTCTCGTAACCCGCCTCGCCAACTGTAACGTGTAAATGCAGAGTAGATCTGAGAACGCAGTGGAATTAAAGTAAGTTACGTTAACAGGGTAAGGTTGAATCAAAATCAGTTTAATATTAATCAATTCAAATAAACAGAACAAAAGTAGAAATAAATTAGACAAGTATAATATAAAGAGCCAAAATTCCAGCTCTAAATAATGATGAATGATTGTCAAAATATAACTAGCAACATTTAAGATCAAATACTACAACAAGGATAGATACTCTAATTGTAAACTTTGCAACAAAGCTATAAATACAAAACCTTACGAACTATGAGTTCAATAAAACTTGATTTGGTTTCTATACTCGAAAACCAATGAGCATCCGCAAGTTATAAATTTTTACTAGTTCATAATTTGCCTCAATAACTTAGTCTAAACGTACAACTAATTAGACAAAAAACACAGTAAGACATTTTTCGGATAATACATTATACAGATAGCACATGACATGGCCTCTTAATATAAATATGCCTGAATGCGGGCGCAATAATCGATAAGGTTTAAGATTTTAATTGAAAAATGATACGGCATAAGTAGTACAAATTAAATATAAAATGTCCATGTCCAGCCGTTGAAAAATCTCAAAGTTCAGTCAAAATTTTAGAGGAGCTACAGTAAAGGATCACACGAATAAATTCAATCAGTCTTAAGGGAACTACAATAAAAGTTCGCACGAATAAAGTTCAGTCCGAACTACACAGAATTTTACGGAATAATTACGTGAACACAGTTCGCTCGGAACTTCATGAAACAGGTTCCACGAGAAATAAGACTTATCTTAATATTTTTACATTCATGTAGCTAACGTGAGCTCGCCAGGTGGGAAGGACACTAAAAGAAGGAATAAAATAATAAAACAGACCAGGATTGAAACACCAAATAAACAGGTATAAATATATATAAACCTTCCCTCCAACTCCCGGTCACAAACAAAGGGTACAAATTATAACCTTTTTTTTTTTTTTTTTTCCTTGTTAATAAATTGGGTCTGAACTCCGTAGCACACAAATGACTTACTTAAGTCAAGTAAGCAAACCCATACTGGGTTGAGAGATAGGCGTTCAACCCAGCTGGAAAATAGCCTCGAATTGTCGAACGCCCGTCGAACTCTCTTCCGTAAAAATCATTTAACACTAGCGACCAGGCACTGGGGTCATAACACGATAGAGAAAACGAACTTACAATTGCGGTTGTTGAAACGGAGAGCGTTCTGCACAACGATAACCTCGCGGTTGCTCCGCATGGATCCGAGCACCCTGACGCATTCCTATTGCCGGAGTCACTCGCCGGTGAAAACGCCGCCTGCGGGGCTTCCCCGTCGAACACACCTTGTCTCAGCGTAGATGACGGACGACTCGCCACGTCGTCGCCTCCGCCCGGCTGAGGGTCCTGGTGTTCCCGTCTTTCACGGGCGACAGCGTAGAGACCTTTTACCTCCGGTGTCGAGCAGGTTTGTCCTTGGTCCTTTCGTTCTGAAGTCCGGGCTGCTCTCCTCTTTTCCGACGAAACTTCCCGCCAAGAAAGCTTCGATTTGACGTCACCAAGCTTCACCTGGTCTCTATTGGTTCTTCCGTGGTGAATGGTATGACGACACTGTCTGCCCCGCTCTTCCCCCGCCTTCGAACGGGTGAATACTCGCGAGCGGTAATAACAGCCAGTGTCGCCGGAAGTCACCTGTGGAATCGATTTCCGTGACACTAACAAAACTTCGCATGTACTGATCTTTCCTTTTGTTCTCTTTGCAAGTTGTTTGCAATGTCGTTGTCTTTCTTGCACAGTTCTCTAAGTTCTCCCATCAATGGATCTATATCTGTTGCTTTCGTATTCTTTCCTTTTGGGTAAAATGATCACCTTATTCGGTTCGTACAATTGATTGAATTTGTGTACATCTAATACATCTACAACTTCATTGCGAAATGGATAGAACAATGTAACCATTTCAGGCTTATAATTGATTGCGTCATCGATGCTATAATGACGGTATCTAATCACTCTGTGCCCACATTTCTGCGTCTATATGTATTGACGTTTGAACTAAAGTATCATAGACTCCATAGTTTTCATTATCAGTCACTTCTTTGTCCTTTATGAAGTTTTCATCTAAATCTTCTTTGTCCATCACTGCACGTCTCTTCTTACCTTTGTGTATCTATTTTGGCAAAACGGTCGAAATTTTGGCGACTAGTTTACAAATGTGGCTCATCAAATAGTTGACGCAGAAGATACTACATCCCGCGTCTTAGGGACACATCTGCAGCGTGTCTAATAGTTCTAAATTTGTTCTACAATGAATGCACAGCATGAAATCATTCACATTGGAATGGTGAAACTGATGGAGCAAACATATCATATTACTGTTATGTGGGCGCTTAAAGTCCTTCTCAAAATAAAATCTGTTATAAACATTACATGAATATCTAAATTCATTGTTAATGAATATAAAACGAAATATGAATTCAGTCTCCCAAATTTTCGCATTTATGTTGCTCCTTACTTAAATCATATTTGATGAAGATGCTGTTAATGTTGACAGTTGTGGTTCGTTATGGACTTCCACTAGTTCAATTCTATCACTTCATGTTGATACGTTTATGTCATCAGATAGGTTATTGGCATCGAACTTTCAGTTACTGGCGCATTTGTATCGAGCTGTAGTTCATCTTGGCGGCGCTGCGCCTGAACTTTGAGGCGTTCCTGTTGAGCCCATTGATAGCTCAACATCGGAAATCCGAGTGTTTTTGGATTCCCCATCTCTCGATCTGTATTCCTGTGACGGGTCCTAAAATTTTTCTCGTGCTTATTAGGCATAAATTTGGAAATACTGTAATTTTTGCGAATTTTCCACACTTTGAAGGCCGATATCTTAGATACTATTGAATATTGAGGTTTAAATTTTAAGCCATTTTATAAAGCGCAGACAGATAAAACAACTGACACCTCAAACGTCGTGATAGCACAAAGTAAGCCGGCGCTAGACTAATTTAATATCCGCCATAGGGCAGATATTCTGACTCAACTTTGCACTGCGATTGCGTCAGCCAATGAGGTTAGCACGAAATCAGTGATAGTCTAGAACATTCTTTGTTTTGTACTCTATCGAATGCGATATCGAACATTATTCTATCATTAATGGTTTTCACGTTATTAAAGTTTTCGTGATCAACAGTTTTCGTGACATCAACGATTTAAGCGTGGCATCCTAGTCTCGAAACATAAGACGTATTGTACGTATAAAAATGGTTCCGTTGCAGTCACTTAAGTAAACCATCATCATGTATTTCCACTTTTCATTAACCAGGCATCGTTCATACTGTTTACGGCAGTTGGTCCGTCGCTCTTAAACATGTCGGCAGTTGGTCCGTCGCTCATGAACGTGGCTCTTCTGTCGTTTCTCCAGTTATAAATCATGACTCGATAATTGTGTTTACCCTATACACAGATGTCCCTACGTGCAATGGCCCGTTGTGTTGGTGGGTTTCATCCGGTTACGAGAACCCGAACTTTCCGGACGACGTGAGGACTATGGCTAGTCGATGGATACCGATTTGCCTTGCTTTTTACCCTCAGGAATGGCGCCGTTTCTTGCCAATGTTATTTAATAAACTTGATATCTTTTTCTTGGAAACAACGAAGCCTCGCTTCTTGCTTGCTTTCATAACGGAATAGCTGAGATTGACGTCGGAAAGGGCTGGTATATAGTCCTATTAATACTTGACAGTTTTCGGTGACATAACTCAATTTTTTTAGCTGTCTCTTCAAATACGAACTATTTTAATGCCTTCCCTAAATACACCGCGTGATAGCTCATGTGAAATGAACGTGCTCGCCATAAATATGCTAATTATTGCCATAGATTCCTTACAACCAATGACATGTACGAGCAATATGGGAAGATCCCTAACAACTCGTATTAAAGTTAGACCACGAAATCTGAAGCCAATTGGGAGGATCCGCCGCCCAGAGCTTTCATGACCAAAAGTGGAGATGATGCTAAACACCAGAATAGCTAATTAATAATTCTTTCACACGCTGATCACGGAGTGGCAAGTTTAAAATAGGCTTCAATGCTCCATTATCTTTTCGTTAACTCTGTATTTTATTATATTTTATAAACAATTTTTCGAACGTCTTTTCAATTTCAATTTCGGTTCGATCATCTTTCATTTACGTATTTTAATTCATGTTTATGGAAATTGATTCCCGATCCCTTTTCGTGTCTATTCGTGGAACTACTTTGAGGCATGGTTTTTGTTTATTAATTATTCTTCAGGCCAAAATTGTTAAAAACAAAGTTGCCATTTAGTTAACTACTCCATGGCTCAATCAAGCCTAGAACTGTCATGGCTTCTATCGAGGCCTGCGAGATTAACAAGG